>JAWPHD010022913.1:0-23635 GCA_037043455.1 Cyrtodaria siliqua | reverse complement strand
TTTTGTTAATGTTGACTTCAATTTTCCACTTTTGGCAATATTCAGACAATGCGTCTATACTGTGTTGGAGACCATTTGGGGATTCGGAAAGTAAGAGTAGATCATCTGCGTAAAGTAAGCAGTTGAAATTGATCTCGTTTAGTTGTATAGGGTCAGTGAGTCTGGAATCAAAAGTATCCGTAATATCATTTATGTAAATATTAAAGAGTAGTGGGCTTAAGCTATCGCCCTGTTTCACTCCTCTCTTTGCTTCTGTTTTGATACCCATTGATGATGTTCGTTTAATTCTAAATTGTGTGTGTGTGTGTGTGTGTTTATGTGAGTTAGAAGATTGAAACATTTACCACCGATCCCTGCTTGAGAGATTTTGTAGAATAGTGCCTCTCTCCAAACAGTATCAAATGCCTTGGTGAAATCAACAAAGCAGCAGTAAATGTTGTTTTCTTGTTAAACAAGTACCTATTAATTATAGTTTTAATAGCAAAACTATGATCCGCAGTTCTATGGTCAGGTCTAAAGCCAGTCTGATACGGATTAAAAAACTGTTTGTCTTCTAAATGGTTATATAACCTTGATCGCAATAGAGAAGTGAAAAGTTTACCTAAACAGCTTATAATACTAATACCTCTATAGTTATAGCAGTTATTTGGATCACCTTTTTTGTAAATTGTTGAAATGAGGGAGATGTTCCATATTTCCGGAAATATCTCAAGTGTTAGGGTAGTATTAAAAAGTTTTGTAAGTGGGAGCACTAGTGTTGGTCCTGCACATTTAAGCATTTCATTTGCAATTAAATCCAAGCCAACTGATTTGTTGTTTTTGAGCTTCAATATTCCCGCTTTAATCTCTTTACAAGTAAAGGGATAATCTAGATCATTAGGATTTAAGGTGTCTTTGGGTAATGTAAAAATGGTTTTGTCAGGAGTTGATATTGAGTACAGTTCTTTGAAATATTTAGTCCACTCGGAGATAGTGATGTTTTCCGAAAATTAGATTTGTTTTCTGACAATTTGTTAAAAACTTCCCAAAACTGATTTGGGTTATTTTCATGAAGATTTTCCAGTCTTTCAACCATAGTTTTATTAAATTGTTTATTTTTATATTTGTTTAGCTTATTGTATTCTTTTCTAGCTCTAGAAAAAATGCGCCTGATGCCGATATCATTCGGGCAGTTGAATACTTTTTTACCAAGTGAGCGTACCTCTTTCTTAGTTTGAAGTAGTCACCGTCCATCCAAAAGCTTTTCTTTTTTCTATGTTTGCATATGGTTCTCTTAGGTTTATTATATTTGAATGGGACTGATCTGAAGGCAGCATTTATCAGAATGTTGTTAAAGGTGTTAATATGTTCATTGATATCTAAGATACTATTTGTGTCTAAAGATGCCATGAAATTAGCAAGTTGTTGTAAAGTTTCTTCAGAGTTTATATGTGCTTTGAAATGAGTTTTTGCTTCTTCTGTCCATATAAATTTTCCCGGAAGTTTAGAAATTGGGTCAGTTTCTTCAATGGGTCTTACAAAACATTTTAAGGTGATCCAAATTATGCTGTGATCCGAAAATTCAGTAGGAGGTTCAACTGTAAATGTCCTAATACAACTAAACAATTGTTCTGGTGCTATGAAATAATCAACTACACTCTTACCACCGTTGTAGTGAAAATGTGTGAAATAACCTAAGGAGTCACCTAAAGATCTACCATTGAGAATTCTTAGTCCTGATTCAATGCATAGTTCTGTGAGTAGCTTACCACGTTAATTTTTTGTCAAATCAAGATTGTTTCTGTGATTTGCTGTATCAAATTTGTAAGTTTGTGGTAGTGGGCAATAATCAGTATTTATATTATCAACTTTTGCATTATCCTCAGATACAAAGTCTGGTAATAAACTTGTTCTTGCATTAAAGTCTCCCATTAATGAGACGTAATTTGTAAGTTATAAATATATTGTATAACAATTTTAAGGTGACCCTGGAGACGCTGACGCCGATGTGAATAGGATAGCTCTCCATATTCTTCGATATAGTCGAGCTAAAAATCATTGTTAGGATTTGCCACCTCAAATGGTACCGACCATCCCCTCCAGCTGAAGGCCTATAAGGCATTGTTCAATAAATCAAGCGCCATAAATAGTATATCTTTATTTACGGATAAAGAACAAAGAAGATTTGATCATTTGAAGGTGGTTCTAAAAGGGACTGTGAGTCGCCATTTTGAGTAATATGACGTCATAGTTCTAAATTACCATATGTGACCCAGGTCTTGAATTTTGAATTGTAGTATGTACTCTTTTAGTATTGGTGGATGCACAATGGGGTCTTAACACCAATCCCGCCAAACTAATCAATTCTCCGCACTTCTCCTTCTGACTGACGACGCGCAACATCTAGTTATACTCATGAAGGTATCTTGTTCTTTTCACGTGAGGGAAAGAAAGTCATTTGTAATTCGTGAGAATTATATCTACGAGCATCTCTACTTCGAGTCTTGTAAGACATTATTTGTATATATATTATGTTTAACATGATGAAATACCGCCGCGTGGGTTTTGTATCGTATTTGTCTTGTTTGTCTGTTTTCCGAGTCTTGTATATTAAGTATGCGCTTTGTATTGTTTTAGGTTTATACCGTACTATTGATTCTACCCTTAATAAACCCACGATCCCCGGCAGAAAACGTTGTTTAATTTATAACCCCGACGGCAACCGGCGCACAATCACGCCCAAATCTAAGGAGAGGGAAAGAGCGAAGACGATGATCCACGGATAAACCAGACCGAAGCACGCCTAGGAAGGATCCGGGAAGGAGTCCATGGAAATATAGTGTACGTTTAAGATGATGTAGTGTGTTGTTTATTTTTGAACCTCAACCAGATTTAAGAAATATGCACAGGTTTTCTCGCGAGAGAAAACGATTGCGTAGACGTGGAGATGTCACGGAGTGATGCCACCACTTCACAGCTGATGGACAAACACTGTGTAAATGTGTTTTGTGTTCTGTGTTCTGTGTTAGGTTTTGTATATATTCCTAGATAGGAAGGACTTTTGGAAATATTGTAAGCTATCTTTTTCATTTATTTTTATTTGCATATCTTATATCGGTAGTTACTTTACATGTTATAGCCGTGTCATTCTATTGTTGCGCTTATCGCTACATTCTATTATTTAACTTATCTTCCTCTAAGAAAATATTTTGCAGACAGCTGCATGGTAATAAACTCTCTGTATAAATGATAACAAACAATCAAACAAACACATAAGAATCAGTATCTTCAATAATCGTTTTATGGTACACAACAGTGATCATTAGTACCATGTATTTAATAAAGGAAAGATTTCCTTTTTATATTAAAATCAAGTCCTGGGGTCATCCCGGTTTTTGATTTATATGTTTTAGTTTTATCTAGTCTCTGGTACTTTTAACACCAGTCATATATAGCAGATATATAGAAAGGTATATATATATATAAAAAAAGGAATTGTGTTCCTTACGATATAAATATTATTATTATGTCATAAAACAACCATGTAACTAAGAAAGGAAAATTAATAGTACTATATATACGGGCATCATATAGAAATTTTAAAAAGAAATTGTGTCCCCTACAATATATTGTTGAATACTGAATGTCATAATAACTATGTAACTAAGAAAGGGAAATAACCATGATTGAGTAATCCATCTATTATAAAGTGATTACTCTCCCTTGGTATGGTATATCAACTTAATACCTGTACTTCCTGGTAAGAAGTCTGGAAAAACAACAAAAATGACAATTCTAAAACTTGCAAGTTGGAATGTGAACGGTCTAGGGAAGAACAAGTCTACAGATGCAGACTTTGCAATTATTGTAAATAATTTTGATATTATTAGTTTACTAGAAAGTTGGACAACCAAGGAGTCACAAATAGATTTTACTGGGTACATGCATTTTCATATACCATCAACAAAGAAGAAAAAGAAAGGGAGGCGTTCCGGGGAATAATTTTATATTTCCGCGAACAGTTTTTAAAGGGAATTAGCATTCTGAAAAATCTAACTCTATGCTTTGGGTAAAACTGGACAAAAACTTTTTTAACCTAGAAAATAACTTATGTTTGTGTATTATATATATACCCCCTAATAAGACAAGTGTAGAAAATTTAACTTTCTTTCAATTACTGACTGAAGACATTATGCATTTTTCAAATGAATGTTATGTCTCATTAATGGGAGACTTTAATGCAAGAACAAGTTTATTACCAGACTTTGTATCTGAGGATAATGCAAAAGTTGATAATATAAATACTGATTATTGCCCACTACCACAAACTTACAAATTTGATACAGCAAATCACAGAAACAATATTGCTTTGACAAAAAATGAATGTGGTAAGCTACTCACAGTACTATGTATTGAATCAGGACTAAGAATTCTCAATGGTAGATCTTTAGGTGACTCCTTGGGTTATTTCACACATTTTCACTACAACGGTGGTAAAAGTGTAGTTGATTATTTCATAGCACCAGAACAATTGTTTAGTTGTATTAGGACATTTACAGTTGAACCTCCTACTGAATTTTCAGATCACAGCATAATTTGGATCACCTTAAAATGTTTAGTCAGACCCATTGAAGAAACTGACCCAATTTCTAAACTTCCGGGAAAATTTATATTGACAGAAGAAGCAAAAACCCATTTCAAAGCACATATAAACTCTGAAGAAACTTTACAACAACTTGCTAATTTCATGGCATCTTTAGACACAAATAGTATCTTAGATATCAATGAACATATTAACACCTTTAACAACATTCTGATAAATGCTGCCTTCAGATCAGTCCCATTCAAAGATAATAAACCTAAGAGAACCATATGCAAACATAGAAAAAAGAAAAGCTTTTGGATGGACGGTGACTGCTTCAAACTAAGAAAAGAGGTACGCTCACTTGGTAAAATAGTATTCAACTGCCCGAATGATATCGACATCAGGCGCATTTTTTCTAGAGCTAGAAAAAAATACAATAAGCTAAAAAAAATATAAAAAGAAACAATTTAATTAAACTATGTTTGAAAGACTGGAAAATCTTCATGAAAATAATCCAAATCAGTTTTGGGAAGTTTTTAACAAATTGGCAGAAAACAAATCTAATTTTCGGAAAACATCACTATCTCCGAGTGGACTAAATCTTTCAAAGAACTGTACTCAATGTCAACTCCTGACAAAACCATTTTTACATTACCCAAAGACACCTTAAATCCTAATGATCTAGATTATCCATTTACTTGTAAAGAGATTAAAGCGGGAATATTGAAGCTCAAAAACAACAAATCAGCTGGCTTGGATTTAATTGCAAATGAAATGCTTAAATGTGCAGGACCAACACTAGTGCTCCCACTTACAAAACTTTTTAATACTACCCTAACACTTGAGATATTTCCGGAAATATGGAACATCTCCCTCATTTCAACAATTTACAAAAAAGGTGATCCAAATAACTGCTATAACTATAGAGGTATTAGTATTATAAGCTGTTTAGGTAAACTTTTCACTTCTCTATTGCAATCAAGGTTATATAACCATTTAGAAGACAAACAGTTTTTTAATCCGTATCAGGCTGGCTTTAGACCTGACCATAGAACTGCGGATCATATTTTTGCTATTAAAACTATAATTAATAGGTACTTGTATAACAAGAAAAAGCCAATTTACTGCTGCTTTGTTGATTTCACCACCCCCAGTCGGTGGTGGGGTGATAAGAATCAGCCGACTGCTCGTTACTTAGCAGAGGGGTAGAACCCTCCCGTAATGTAACCCATCTGTTGACCGTGGGTGGCGACCCGTGTCGTTGGAGGATGGAATCCTGGTGGTTGAGTGACGTTGAGATCTGGTAGTTATCTCCGCGTTACAACACACCACTTTGGTCCGGACTTCAACTAGACGGGCGGTCAGATTAGCCCGATCTGATCAATCGGTTTGTCACGCCAGCTATACGGGATCCTAACTTCTTGTTTAATTCAAATCTCTCTCAACCCCTCTCGTTTAACATCTTGTTCCCTTTTATTTTGTCCTGTTTAAACATAATGTAGAAAGGATTCTTTATGGCGGTGGCGCTAGGGCTAATCATGTATTTCTGAACGCTATATGGCTATACTCATGCCACTTTTAAGCGGAACATAAGTGCGGCTCTTCGACTTTTTAGTTAAGGGGTTATGTCCGCTGGGTGGTATGGGGGGTCTGATGCGTTAGTTTTATATGAGTATACTCTTCACGTATTCTTGGCATTTGTCTGTCGGATATCCACAGCAAATGTCCCCTTGTTGGACTCCGAGGTGGGTGGGAAGCGTGAAGAGTGAATACCAATTCCCCATTATGGGACGAAAAAAACGCACACACTACCAATATTCCATCAACTTCAGTTTCTGGTTCTAAACGTTCCAGAAATGTACCAGGGCCTGAGTCAGACTCTGAGTCTGACTCGGACACTGGTATTTCACATCTGAATTGGCCCCGAGTCCTTAATGTATCTCATTGGATGAATCTCGACCTATTACAAATCTCTCTCCTTTCGCTATCTCCAAGGCTTTACTCGGCATTGCCGGTGAGCCGAGGAGTGTTAAGAAACTTAAAAACCAAAAACTTCTTGTCGAGTGTGACCGTAAATCACACTCTGACAACCTTCTTAAAGTCAGATCTTTTGTCAATATCCCTGTTGAGGTGATACCTCATATCTCCCTCAACACCTCAAAAGGTGTGGTACGCTCTAGGGAATTGGAGCACTGCACCGTTGAGGAAATGACACTTAACCTCAAATCACAAGGTGTGACTGAAGTAGTTCGTTTGAATACAAGGTGGAGTGGCATTCTCACTCCTACTAATACATTCAAGCTTACTTTCATCACACTTACTCTTCCTAAAACGATTAAAACTGGATATATTATTCTACCAGTAGACCCTTTCATCCCAAACCCTCTCAGATGTTTCACTTGCCAAACTTTTGGGCATCATCGAGAAAGATGCAAGATAATTGCCGTTTGCGCGCGCTGTGGCCAACAGGGTCACAGCGATTTCTCTAATTGCAACAATCCCGCCTCTTGCGTTAATTGCAAGGGGGCCCACGGGGCTTTCTCGAAAGACTGTCCGAAATGGAAACACGAGAGAGAAATTCAGAAAATAAAAATAGAAAAAAATATATCCTTGCTGAAGCTAGAAAACTTGTTGAGAGCCTTACTCCGCCCACTCCATCTGACAAATCATATGCCGATGCGAGTAGGGTTGAGAAACCGGCTACCAGGTCAATCGCGGCGCAGACCGTGGTGACCTGGCCAATAGGCTCCGACGGGTTTACTACTTTACCACTCTCTGTTCAGAATTCCTCTACAACCGCTTCAGCTTCACAAACTGTGGTCCTTTCAAATAAGCCTCCTGTGGCTCCCAAACCTCCTATGGCTTCCAAGCCTAAACCTTCTTCAACTATACCTTCAACAACTACTACATCTACTTCATCTATTTCAAAATCGACGGACTCTGGTGCCACCAAGAGTCCACCAAACCCAAATCCGACGAATTCTCCGAAGAGTTCGTCACCAAGCAGAACTGCTGCCACGGACATGACAGCAAGGAAAAAGAAAACTCCCGGGTTAGGGAACAGTCAAAAGGATCTGATGATCCGATTGAATTGCACAACAGATTTGGAGACCTGGACATGTAGATTGATCCAGTACATCTGGAACTCCCAAAATCTCCAAAGTCACCTAGGTCTGTCAAACTCAAAGGCTGTATACCCGTACTTCCGCCTTAGTGACATCAAAATCAAATAAGGTCATTCAATGGAACTGCCGAGGTTTAAAACCTAATTACGATGAAATCAGTTTACTTTTAAATAAACACAACCCTGTTGCATTTTGTCTTCAAGAAACTTTCTTGAAGATTTCTGATAAGATATCTTTTAAAAACTATTCATAGTATAACTATATTTGTGATACAGGTGATAAAGCTTCTGGAGGAGTTTCGATTCTTGTGAATCGAAACATTCCTCACAGAACTGTTGCGTTGAAAACTGGTCTGCAAGCTGTTGCGGTCAGTGTTACGATGCACCGAGTTATTACAATATGCTCCTTATATTTACCGCCCAGTTCTTCACTAGACCTTAAAGATCTAAATCACCTAGTCGCACAATTACCATCACCTTTTATACTCTTGGGTGATTTTAATGCACACAACTACTTTTGGGGTTGTAAGGATATAAACGATAAAGGCAAGAAAGTTGAGGATTTCTTAGCCAAAAATAATTTGTGTCTTTTTAATGATAACAAATCACATACTTATTTACATCCAGCTACAGGCTCTCATTCTTCCATTGATTTAACAATATGCGATCCAACGCTCTTGATGGATTTTTCGTGGAGTGTTGGTGACGACCTATGTGGAAGTGACCACTTCCCCTTATTTCTTGAAAATATCGGCCCTCCACTTCTCGAAAAAACGCAACGATGGAAACTTCGCAAAGCTGATTGGGATACGTTTCAATCTCTTTGTGAGGAACAGTTAAAGCCTTCCGTTTTCGAGGATGTCGAAGACGCAACTGCACTTTTTACCAAAACCCTTCATGATATAGCTGATCAAACTATTCCAAAAACCTCGGCAAATCCAAAACGCCCACATAAACCATGGTACGATGATGACTGCAAAAAACAGTCAGCGATCGTAAAGCTGCATTGAATACTTTTAACTTGCGGCCAACTCAAAATAATTTAGATACTTTTAGAGTTTTTCGTGCGAAAGCCCGTCGTACTATTAAGGATAGCAAGAGGAAATCCTGGAGATCTTATGTCTCTAGGCTGAACTCTCGTTCATCACTTAAGAAGACGTGGGACATGGTCCGGAAAATAAACGGTAAAGGTAATTCTAGTTGTGTAAATCATCTTAAAACTGATAATGAGGATATTACTTCTGTCAAAGATATTACGAACACTTTGGCAGAAACTTTTTCTAAAAATTCTTCTTCTGAAAATTGTCAACCAAATTTTCTAAAAAATAAGAAACTAAAAGAACAGAAGAATCTGAATTTCAAGTCTAAAAATTTGGAGAAATACAATAAACTGTTCACTCTCAAAGAACTTCGAGAATCCCTTAAAAAGGCTCATGATACATCAGCTGGTCCTGATGATATCCATTATCAATTATTAAAACATTTACCTGAAACCTGTCTCTCTACATTTCTTGATATATTTAATAAGGTTTGGGTGACAGGAAACTTCCCCGATTCTTGGCGGGAAGCAATCGTTATTCCAGTCCCCAAACCTGGAAAGGATCATACGGACCCAATAAATTATCGCCCTATTGCTTTAACGAGTTGTATATGTAAAACCATGGAACGAATGATTAATGAGAGACTCGTTTGGTACCTGGAATCCAACAAGCTGATAACAAAGCATCAAAGTGGATTCCGGCGCCAACGAGGCACAACAGACAATCTCATTCGATTTGAATCATTTATTAGGGAAGCTTTCGTAAAGAAAGAACATCTAGTCGCTGTATTTTTTGACTTGGAGAAAGCTTATGATACTGCATGGAAGTACGGTATCATGAATGATCTTCATGAACTTGGTCTTAGAGGTCGACTAGCAATTTTTATAGAGAATTTCTTAGAGGACAGACAGTTTCGTGTCCGAATGGGTTCAACCCTCTCTGACATTCATGAACAGGAGATGGGTGTTCCACAGGGCAGCATACTCTCTGTCACCCTTTTTAGCATACAAATTAACAGTTTAGTTAAATGCATCAATCCTGGTGTGTATTGCTCTCTATATGTTGACGACTTTGTTATATGTTATCGTGCAAAAAACATGAACACTATTGAGAGACAACTGCAACAATGTCTGAATAAACTTCAGACCTGGTCGGATGAAAATGGTTTTAAATTTTCTAAATCTAAAACTAATTGTATGCACTTTTGTCAATTACGTAAACATCATGAAGACCCTCATCTAACACTGGATGGGTCACCAATACCAGTAGTAGATGAGACAAAATTCCTTGGTCTTATTTTCGACCGTAAATTAACGTTTATACCACACCTTAAATACTTGAAGGCCAAGTGCCTTAAAGCTCTTAATTTACTTAAAGTTGTTGCTAACACTAACTGGGGAGCAGAACGTAAAGTCCTTTTACAACTTTATAGATCTCTTATCAGATCCAAGCTGGACTACGGCTCAATAGTATATGGATCGACTCGCAAGTCATACTTGCAGATGCTCGATCCTATACATAATCAAGGATTACGACTCGCCTTAGGTGCCTTTCGTACATCACCAGCCGAAAGTATATATGTTGAAGCTAATGAACCATCACTGTCTCATAGACGGGACAAGTTAGCCCTTCAATATGCCATTAAATTAAAATCTAACCCTTCAAACCCAACTTTCGATAATGTCATTAATCCTAGTTGTGAACCTCTTTTTGAAAACCGAAGGCCATCAGACCATTTGGTCTTCGTATTAAAGCAAAATTAAGAGACACTGAAATCGACCTAAATTTGATTGCCAAGTACAAAGTACAACAAATCCCACCGTGGACTTTGGAAACACCAACAATTATTTTCGATCTTTGTAATAGTAACAAATCCAGTACAGACCCCACTGTCTTTCAAAGCAAATTTAATGAAATTAAATCGAAATACAGTAACTTTCAACATATATACACAGATGGCTCTAAAGATGGAGATAAGGTAGCTGCAGCAGCTGTAGTTCACAAACACAGCATAAAGAGCCGCCTGCCTGACAAGGCCTCTATCTTTTCAGCTGAACTTAAGGCAATTGAACTTGCCTTAAATTATATTCAGGAATCTGATGATGACCATTTTGTAATCTTTTCTGATTCCCTTTCATCTCTTCAAGCACTGGGTAATATGAAACATGATAACCCAGTTGTGCTTCAACTTTTAGAAAAGTACAATTCTTTTATAATTGATAATGTTATTATTTTCTGCTGGCTTCCAAGCCATGTAGGAATACGTGGTAATGATAGAGCTGATAGTGCTGCTAAGGCAGCATTAGATCTACATAAATCTAATACCAAATTACCTTATACTGATTTTAAAAGTTGTATTAACATATATATTCGTAACTCTTGGCAAACCGCTTGGGATTTGTCAGTTAACAATAAACTCCATTCAATTAAATCGCTACTCGGAGAATGGCGTTCTTCTAGTAGACCCATTCGTCGAGAGGAAGTTGTCCTAGCCCGGTGCAGAATAGGGCATACACGTTATACTCATTCATATTTATTACAAGGGGAGCAATTACCAGAATGTATACCCTGCTTTGCACCGTTAACGGTCAAACATATATTACTGGAATGTGTAGACTTTGATCATATGCGTCAAAGGTACTACAATGTTAATACGATGACTGAGTTATTTAATACTATAGATTTTAGTCTAGTTTTAGACTTCCTGAAGGAAGTCAGATTACATAAATCCTTATAATATGTTCTTGCATATATTTACTTTTTTATATACCCCTTTTCGGGCATTTGTTGATTTACATGTATAGTTTATATTACTACCATATCATCCCTTATTTTTTAATAGTTTTACCTGATATATTTACATTAATTTTTAATTAATCCTTCATTTCTACATCTTTTATCAGTTTTGCGCACAATATGACCTATTTATGTGTCGACGTGCCGTAAAACACTATTCATTCATTCATTCATTCATTCATTTGATTTCACTAAGGCATTTGATACTGTTTGGAGAGAGGCACTATTCTACAAAATCTCTCAAGCAGGGATCGGTGGTAAATTGTTCAATCTTCTAACTCACATGAACACACACACACACACACACACACACACACACAATTTAGATTTAAACGAACATCATCAATGGGTATCAAAACAGAAGCAAAGAGAGGAGTGAAACAAGGCGATAGCTTAAGCCCACTACTCTTTAATATTTACATAAATGATAATACGGATACTTTTGATTCCAGACTCACTGACCCTATACAACTAAACGAGATCAATTTCAACTGCTTACTTTACGCAGATGATCTACTCTTACTTTCCGAATCCCCAAATGGTCTCCAACACAGTATAGACGCATTGTCTGAATATTGCCAAAAGTGGAAAATTGAAGTCAACATTAACAAAACTAAGATAATGATCT
The DNA here is from genome assembly GCA_037043455.1 of Cyrtodaria siliqua. Lineage (NCBI taxonomy): Eukaryota > Metazoa > Mollusca > Bivalvia > Adapedonta > Hiatellidae > Cyrtodaria > Cyrtodaria siliqua. The sequence continues at coordinate 11,483 of JAWPHD010022913.1, read as the reverse complement.
TTAATAAAAGAACACTTAAATACTTAAAGCACTTCAGCTTTAGAAACAATGTAATAGAAATAGTTGACTCATTCCAATATCTTGGCATCACATTACACTACACAGGAGATTTCAAACAAGCTGCAGAACAAGCTGCAGAACAATTACAGCTGAAAGCAAGCAAAGTTTCATTCTCTTTAAGAAGCAAACTTAAAGGACTAAAAGATTTACCGGTCAAAATGCAGCTCAAACTTTTTGACTGCGTGATTGTACCAATACTTATGGCAGTGAGATCTGGATATCTGATTACAAACCAGATTTTATGAATGATAACTCGGCTTTCGAGAAATTACATGTTAAGTATTGTAAATACATTCTTGGTGTACATAGCAAAACTACAAATATTGCTTGTCGGGCAGAGCTTGGCTCATATGCTCATAGTCATACTTAAAAACTCCCTTTGAATAGAATTTTACTGAAAAATGATTTTGTAGCAGATCAAAGTAACTATACAACATCCTGTAAATCTTGGTGCGGTACTCTCCTCAAATTACAACCATATATAAATTATACATTAGACTCTGATAGTTTGGTTTTCGAAAAAAATATCAAAGATTATTTTCAAAACATATCTAAAGAAAGAATGGAAAAACTTAGGCATGTTACGGATACGAAATTAACATTATCCTGTAATCTATACACATGTTTCAATCGAGCACGATATTTAGATATTCTCCCTAAAAAACAGCACCCTCTGTCATTACAAAACTGAGATCAAGAGCTCATTATCTAAATATCGAAATGGGCAGATATATAATCCCAAAAATCCCAAGAGATCATAGGTACTTCCATTTCTGCAAAAACAGAGTAGAAACTGAACAACATTTTATTTTAGAATGCCCACTATATAACAATGTTAGAAACACTACAATTAATAGTGTGTTTACCCCTTCACACAGAGAGAGTACCACACAGGATCAGTTTAATCTTGTGTTAACTGTGTTAAATCCCTTAACCTTTATTGAAGGTTTAGCAACAAGTAACTTTATACTTAAAGGGTCCTCCAAATTGAAATAACTTTCCTTTGTATTACAAAGATAATAATTAGCAGTTTCTAAAAATACTTCGGTCAAAATCGTAAACCTATTCGTTCATCAGTAAATCACGAATCCATACGGCACATTTGCCCCTAATATACACCTGTCACGGAAACGTAACTGAGGTTTCACGGAAACAGCCGAATGGAAAAACCCCGTTGACGTCACGCATTACCTATGGTTCGTTAGAAACCAAAATGGCGGACACAAACCAAGTAAACAATGCGAGCGAAGTGGACAATCAACATTTTGTGTACCCCATCCACTTTGATTCTAAGCGTATAAAGTATAAATGAAAACAATAAACGAATAATACAAATAAACTCATGATATTAGATTTTTCAATGTCTTCATCCTGTGACTGTGTCTCCGTCTGTGGGTCTGCAAATCGGAGAATTGGTGAATTGCGTCAGGTGTCAGCATTGGTTTTAAGTTTTGATACCTACCGTATTTACTCAATGAGTCCGGACACTCATTAATTCCGGACACCTAATTAATTGAAGAAAATAATAAAACTAGTGCTCGGACATATTAAGAAATCAATCTTATTTCAATAGTTTTGATGCTTTTATAAATTCGGACATCGGGAAGATGAATTATTCGCCGAAAATGACAGGTTAAAATTACGATCAACGACTTCTAATTGCATCTTGATAATTACCAACAGAGGCAGCAGAATATGCTTCAATGAATTTAATTGTAACTTGTTTGATGCAATTAAATAAAAAGTTTTTGATCGTGATTTTTTACTGTTATTAACGAGCCATATTGAAACAATTACATTATTACTGACCCATGCTATAATTTTGTGTAATCGGTCAGGCGCGTGTTGAAACAATTGTCTAAACCAGGTAAAACCATTCCAATGTAGGTGTTACGGGTTGTTTTGTGTTGTCGCTGTCGTAGCTAGTGGGCCATTCCATTATCTGGCATTACCAGCAAAACAATACGGTCTAGCTCACACAGGTAAAGTGCTGTGCGATTTGTTGTCTGTTTGTACAGACACATGAACTATTTTTTATTGCATACTATAAGCATGGCATGCTTTGTTTTTTAGCTTCGATTTGAGGAATAACATGATGGTGCAATTAAATGGATAAAGAACACGACTATTTTATAATTTTAATTTATTTTCTGCAATACCTTGTATGTTTTTTATTTTGTAATAAAATAATCAACATGTTTTAAAACTTAAAACATGTTTTAAAATTGCATTGTCTCATTATTCAATAAAGTTCATTGCTACATTTCAAACAAAATATAATAAACTAGATGTCATAAGTGTTCATTAGTTCATTGTTTACACATTTTTTATTAGTTCACTGTTGTGGATTGAATCGCATATAGCCCAGTATACTATTACACAGTCCGCATTAGCCAGCAAATAACTACACTTGTGACTAGAACGTGACAGTTCCACAGATCAAACAGTGTACCGCTCACTCACCGCAAAATTCAAAGGACCCGCGTGTACTGATTTCACAGGTTTTACAGTTTGCCCAAGTTGAGTACCGTAATTTTAGACAGTTTGTAGAATAGCCGCATAATTACCAATAAGTGATCATTAATGGATGGATTTTCGTAATTACCGTAAACAACGAAGGTGAGATTGCCCCGAACATCACAGTTAAAAATACTTACCGTAGAATGTTAATTTACCGTTCCCTCTCAAAATATTCGGACATTGGCAAATATGAATTAATTTTGGAAAGTTATATTTCCGGAAACCAAAAAAAATAATTATGTTATCCCGTCTGAACTGATAGAGTTAATGTAATCTCTTTTCGTTACATAAGAGTCATCAAAATCTTTCTCAGTAAAATGGTCCGAACATACGCGAGAGTGCTCTGAAAAATTCCATTTCACACCGTTTTGCAAAACAAGTTCAATCCATTTAGTTCGATGACGGCAACATGGAAATGTGTGTAGACTTACACTGCCTTCCTGTTTACTTTTTCTACAAAAGCTTAATAAGCACCTTTTCACCATGATGAAGACACGAACACATCATTTAAAACACTTAGGCTTTATGAGAAAAATGACATCCAACAAGAGTAACGGTTTGTTTACACATAGATACGCGCCATAATTGATTATGTAAATTAGGTAGTTTGTACGGAAGATGTGATTGGTCGTCCCTTATGACGTCATTTTCCGAAGATCGATCGCGCACCAGTTTGTTTTGTGTACAGGTAAACTTCATACCTGTAAAACCTGCATTTATCAACGGTTTTTGAGAAAACGGACGATGACATTGACATTCTTTTATATTAAGCTTTCATTTAAAATCACTTTATTTTTCAATTTGGAGGACCCTTTAAGTCCCTTCAACTACGAATTGAAATTAATTATACTAGTAACTTGTCTTAGACGATTAATATTAATATGCCAAGTATGTAATTTTAATTACAATTTACTTTGTATCTTTACTCTTATATGTCTGTACATTGCGTGGAATACGCTATGATATGATTGGCTTTCTAAATAAACGTTGTATTGTATTGTATTGTATTATGGAGTATATCACGTGGTAGCAGTGCAGTTTGACATTCATAAGAATTTTTCGAGAAGTCACTGTGTCAAATTGAGGTTTACACGCTGCTTTGCTATTGTTTTGATTTTGATAAAATGTATTTGTTTGTTATTTAAATATAGTTTTGAGTCAACTGTGTTGATTCAATAGACTTTTCATTGAAATTTACAACATTTGCCATGAATTCATGTGTTTGTTTACTTTCTGTTTACATTGAGTTTGATATTGACAGAAGTAGGTAATTTATTCTTGGTGAAATATAGTGTTGTGTGTGATTATTATTAGATTATATGATAACCACTTATAAGATGGTTGTCCAGGTTACTGAGTAAGGTGATGTTACCGACTTGACAGTTCTTTGTCCTTCTTATTTAAACCCATCACTTGAGCACCCTTTATACTGTAAAACTCATTCACAAATGTCACAGCACTTTAACAGCTGAGGATAGACAGTAAAGTATATTTTCGCACTGTTTAAATTTAAGTTTTGTGTTCTGTACGTTTACATTATTATAGGTTCTTATATGTGCAAGCTTGCGTTTAACATTTTCAGGTATTCTTGAATTTTCAGCATGTTTCTATACAGAATGCGAGTATATGTTCATTTACTGCAGTGATGTTGATATTTATTTTCCCGTGGTATTAATTTAGTGAGTTTTCAGCGGCTGTGAACCCCTTTTTAAAGTGTGTGTATTGACAGTGTGATTGTATCACTGAGACTGCAATATCATGGTCCGTTATCATACTCTTTTTTATACAACTGATTTATCCTTGTTTATATATATACCCGTGATTTATCTTCATAATTTCTACCGATAAAACACCCATAACAAAGAAGGAGATGATACAGGCATTAAATACCAGTGGTTATGGGGTAACGGCTAAGCCCGTTGTACCACCAGCCAAACCCGTTACACCCCTACCCCCACTCAAACCCGCTATATCCCCACCCAAACCCGTTGTACCCACATTCGTTCAGTATACCCCTTTGTTGCAAAGCACTCCTATTGCAGGTATCGGACGAGGATCAATCAGAAATTTAGTTGTACCAATTTGGACATCAAGCCCAAGGTTCAGATAGGTCAGTCGGCACAATTTGGTGACTATCAGGGTACTATACCCAAACTAGTCAATGCTACTTACATCCCACCCCCTTCCACTACAGTGCCACAGATCCCTTTATTTTCAGGGGATGATCCGATTCAGAAAGGTGACGTCATATACTATGAGTAGAGGTTCGAGGTGAAATGTCTTATACCTGAATACCCTTCAGATATAATGATTCAGGCTATAGGCGGTCTCTGCGAGGTAGAGAGACACACACCATCATACTGAGGTGATACGGAAGCGCTTGGATACTGCCTTTGGGGATATGTCGACTGAGGGCAGGATTATACAGGTGTGTCTTTTTAATTCTTTGCAGAGGGAAATGGAGTCGGTGACTACGTTCGGTTTTAGGCTGGAGACACTTCTCCAGACTGCGATTGAACACGGCCACGTTAGAAAAGAGGATAAGGATGACCTCATCGGGAAGAATTTCTGGTCCTCACTTCGAATTGAACTCCTTTAGAGCCACACCCGCCATAAGTTTGACTCCATCAACAACTAAGATGAATTACTGCGGGAGATCAGGATTGTTGAAAAGCAGCTGAACTTGCCGAAGGACACTGGCCTACTTCCAACAAAGAAGGAATACCATCAGCCCATGGTAGAGAGTAGCCAGGATAGACATGAGTTGGAAGGAGAGTTCACCTTGAAGATCCAACAAACCGGGGAGAGATTTGGATCTCAGATCAACTCAGTTTTTAAACAGCTACAGGAACAGTCTCTAGTCCTCCGGGAACTGCAAGAATTTAACAGAGAGCAGTACTATAGCAACAAGGCCAGAACATCAACAACGGTGGTAACAACAACCGAGGCCAGAACAAAAATAGAGGCCAAACAACCGAGGAAGCAACAACCTAGGAAACAACAACTGAGGACAGACTTTTGGTAGGGGAGCGCCACAGCCAAAAGATCAACCGCCTCTGTAGATGGCCATACAGAGACCGGTTCCCATTCTAAAGGCCAAAACATATTATACCAGCGTTTGGTTGGTTGGATCTTCCAATACTAGCATTGTTTACTTTGACAATGTTCCAGTCACTGCGCGTATCGACAGTGGGTCCATGATTTCTATTTTGTCGAATAGTTTTTATCTGTCACTTAGTGATAAGCCAGTGCTCAACTTTCTCGAGTCACGCAGTTTTAAAGTGACCATTGCGGATGGTTCGTTACTGAGTTATCTGGGATATATTGAGTATCCTATTTTAATGCCGTTTTTATCTGATTTTGAAATCAGTGTCCCTATTTTAGTTGTACCGGATTCTGAATCCAACCGTTCCTGCCCTGTAATTATAGGAACAAATGTTATTCGTTTGTGTAGAGACTATCTAGTCGATAATCCTCCCACAGATACAATTCATGGTCATGGAAAATTGCTATTGATAGTATTAAATGTAAAACAGTAACAGTCAAATCTACCAATACGCATACTTCCAGCGTTGCGCCATATGTCAAAGAGTAATCAAGATTGATTAACAGGGGTCATGCTCCAAAGTTCAAGTTAAACTTTGCAATATGTCGGCCAAGTGTGTGACAATAAGACCTGATAAGTCTGATATATGTCTCATAAGTGAGGTTAAATTTGTTGACAATTTAGCTTCATAGTCTATGCCCAGCACGTCCAAGGAGAACAGTGAACATTTTCGTCTGGATGATCTGAAGGTGAAGATTGACCTCTTGCAAATCTGAACCCAGAGCAATTGCATAGACTCAAACAAGTATTGGGCAAGTCGGACAGCATATTTTCAAAGATTTACGGAAACTGATCTAATCAAGCATAAGAGAGTGCTTGATGATGAGAAGCCCTTTAAACAGTCATACAGGAGTTTACCCCCGGGAATGTATGAGGAGGTACGTCAGCATATTAAAGATATGTTAAATGCAGGTGCTATCAGGGAATCGGACAGTCCTTACCACTCTAATGTTGTGTTAGTCCGGAAACGTGACAATAGCTTACGTTTCTGTATAGATTACAGGACTCTCAATGCAAAGACCCGGAAAGATGCTTACATGCTTCCGCGGTTCAATGATACTGTAGATATCTTGCAAGGGACAACGTTTTCTCCAAACTCAACCTAAGATCCGGCTATTGGCAGGTCGAGAGGGAGGAAGATCACAAACAGTATACAGCCTTCTCGGTGGGTCCGCTCGGCTTTTATGAAGCTAATCGCATGAGTTTTGGTTTGTGTTACACATGTGGGGATACATTTCAGCGTCTGATCGAAAAATGTATCGGAGAAATGCACCTCAAAGAGTGTCTCATTTTCATAGATGACATCCTCATTTTTTCCAAGACGTTTGAGGAACATATGGAACGTTTAGAGGCAGTGTTTGCACGCTTTCACCAGCACGGTATTAAGCTAAAACACTCTAAAAGTGAATTGTTCATGTCCTCAGTCGTTTATATGGGACATGTTATATCTGAGGAAGGTATACAGACTGACCCAGAGAAAACCTCTGCGATTAGAACTTGGCAAAACCCCAAAAATATTAAGGAGCTCCGTATATTATTTGGGTTCGCGGGGTACTATCGCCGCTTTATCGAGAACTTTTCGCAGATAGCACAGCCATTAAATGATCTATTAGAAGGACATGGCATGACCAAGGCGTCTCAAAAGAACAAGTCCAAAAAGAAATCGGTAGCTCTTTGGACCTGGGGCGATGCCCAAGAGACGGCCTTTGCAACTCTCACTGCTAAATTGACCTCTACTCCCATCTTGGCATATGCTGACTATACTAAACCATTTGTCGTGCATACATATGCTAGTGGTTCTAGTTTAGGTGCAATCCTTTATCAAGAGCAAGATGGTGAGGAAATAGTCATTGCGTATGCAAGTCGTGGGTTAAGACCTAGTGAACGGCGTTACCCAGCTCATAAGCTCGAGTTTTTGGCGTTGAAATGGGCTATTATTGAGGGCGGGGGTGCGGATGTCCGACCAAAGTTGACGATTCAAAATGTCTCGTAACTGTCCGATCTTTTTATATTTCTTTGCAGTGTATGTTAATTGGCTTACATTGGCTATATCAATAAAAAATGATTATAAACCTAAGTGTGCAGAATGCATAACCAAATAAATTCACAAAACAGGGGCACACGTATAGCCATGGGTGTGAGACATACACCCGTGAGGAATTCCCTGACTAGGCATGGGACCCTTACGAGACATTTTGAATCGTCAACTTTGGTCGGACATCCGCACCCCCGCCCTCAATAATAGCCCATTTCAACGCCAAAAACTCGAGCTTATGAGCTGGGTAACGCCGTTCACTAGGTCTTAACCCACGACTTGCATACGCAATGACTATTTCCTCACCATCTTGCTCTTGATAAAGGATTGCACCTAAACTAGAACCACTAGCATATGTATGCACGACAAATGGTTTAGTATAGTCAGCATATGCCAAGATGGGAGTAGAGGTCAATTTAGCAGTGAGAGTTGCAAAGGCCGTCTCTTGGGCATCGCCCCAGGTCCAAAGAGCTACCGATTTCTTTTTGGACTTGTTCTTTTGAGACGCCTTGGTCATGCCATGTCCTTCTAATAGATCATTTAATGGCTGTGCTATCTGCGAAAAGTTCTCGATAAAGCGGCGATAGTACCCCGCGAACCCAAATAATATACGGAGCTCCTTAATATTTTTGGGGTTTTGCCAAGTTCTAATCGCAGAGGTTTTCTCTGGGTCAGTCTGTATACCTTCCTCAGATATAACATGTCCCATATAAACGACTGAGGACATGAACAATTAACATTTAGAGTGTTTTAGCTTAATACCGTGCTGGTGAAAGCGTGCAAACACTGCCTCTAAACGTTCCATATGTTCCTCAAACGTCTTGGAAAAAATGAGGATGTCATCTATGAAAATAAGACACTCTTTGAGGTGCATTTCTCCGATACATTTTTCGATCAGACGCTGAAATGTATCCCCACATGTGTAACACAAACCAAAACTCATGCGATTAGCTTCATAAAAGCCGAGCGGACCCACCGAGAAGGCTGTATACTGTTTGTGATCTTCCTCCCTCTCGACCTGCCAATAGCCGGATCTTAGGTTGAGTTTGGAGAAAACGTTGTCCCTTGCAAGATATCTACAGTATCATTGAACCGCGGAAGCATGTAAGCATCTTTCCGGGTCTTTGCATTGAGAGTCCTGTAATCTATACAGAAACGTAAGCTATTGTCACGTTTCCGGACTAACACAACATTAGAGTGGTAAGGACTGTCCGATTCCCTGATAGCACCTGCATTTAACATATCTTTAATATGCTGACGTACCTCCTCATACATTCCCGGGGGTAAACTCCTGTATGACTGTTTAAAGGGCTTCTCATCATCAAGCACTCTCTTATGCTTGATTAGATCAGTTTTCCGTAAATCTTTGAAAATATGCTGTCCGACTTGCCCAATACTTGTTTGAGTCTATGCAATTGCTCTGGGTTCAGATTTGCAAGAGGTCAATCTTCACCTTCAGATCATCCAGACGAAAATGTTCACTGTTCTCCTTGGACGTGCTGGGCATAGACTATGAAGCTAAATTGTCAACAAATTTAACCTCACTTATGAGACATATATCAGACTTATCAGGTCTTATTGTCACACACTTGGCCGACATATTGCAAAGTTTAACTTGAACTTTGGAGCATGACCCCTGTTAATCAATCTTGATTACTCTTTGACATATGGCGCAACGCTGGAAGTATGCGTATTGGTAGATTTGACTGTTACTGTTTTACATTTAATACTATCAATAGCAATTTTCCATGACCATGAATTGTATCTGTGGGAGGATTATCGACTAGATAGTCTCTACACAAACGAATAACATTTGTTCCTATAATTACAGGGCAGGAACGGTTTGATTCAGAATCCGGTACAACTAAAATAGGGACACTGATTTCAAAATCAGATAAAAACGGCATTAAAATAGGATACTCAATATATCCCAGATAACTCAGTAACGAACCATCCGCAATGGTCACTTTAAAACTGCGTGACTCGAGAAAGTTGAGCACTGGCTTATCACTAAGTGACAGATAAAAACTATTCGACAAAATAGAAATCATGGACCCACTGTCGATACGCGCAGTGACTGGAACATTGTCAAAGTAAACAATGCTAGTATTGGAAGATCCAACCAACCAAACGCTGGTATAATATGTTTTGGCCTTTAGAATGGGAACCGGTCTCTGTATGGCCATCTACAGAGGCGGTTGATCTTTTGGCTGTGGCGCTCCCCTACCAAAAGTCTGTCCTCAGTTGTTGTTTCCTAGGTTGTTGCTTCCTCGGTTGTTTGGCCTCTATTTTTGTTCTGGCCTCGGTTGTTGTTACCACCGTTGTTGATGTTCTGGCCTTGTTGCTATAGTACTGCTCTCTGTTAAATTCTTGCAGTTCCCGGAGGACTAGAGACTGTTCCTGTAGCTGTTTAAAAACTGAGTTGATCTGAGATCCTAATCTCTCCCCGGTTTGTTGGATCTTCAAGGTGAACTCTCCTTCCAACTCATGTCTATCCTGGCTACTCTCTACCATGGGCTGATGGTATTCCTTCTTTGTTGGAAGTAGGCCAGTGTCCTTCGGCAAGTTCAGCTGCTTTTCAACAATCCTGATCTCCCGCAGTAATTCATCTTAGTTGTTGATGGAGTCAAACTTATGGCGGGTGTGGCTCTAAAGGAGTTCAATTCGAAGTGAGGACCAGAAATTCTTCCCGATGAGGTCATCCTTATCCTCTTTTCTAACGTGGCCGTGTTCAATCGCAGTCTGGAGAAGTGTCTCCAGCCTAAAACCGAACGTAGTCACCGACTCCCTTTCCCTCTGCAAAGAATTAAAAAGACACACCTGTATAATCCTGCCCTGAGTCGACATATCCCCAAAGGCAGTATCCAAGCGCTTCCGTATCACCTCAGTATGATGGTGTGTGTCTCTCTACCTCGCAGAGACCGCCTATAGCCTGAATCATTATATCTGAAGGGTATTCAGGTATAAGACATTTCACCTCGAACCTCTACTCATAGTATATGACGTCACCTTTCTGAATCGGATCATCCCCTGAAAATAAAGGGATCTGTGGCACTGTAGTGGAAGGGGGTGGGATGTAAGTAGCATTGACTAGTTTGGGTATAGTACCCTGATAGTCACCAAATTGTGCCGACTGACCTATCTGAACCTTGAGCTTGATGTCCAAATTGGTACAACTAAATTTCTGATTGATCCTCGTCCGATACCTGCAATAGGAGTGCTTTGCAACAAAGGGGTATACTGAACGAATGTGGGTACAACGGGTTTGGGTGGGGATATAGCGGGTTTGAGTGGGGGTAGGGGTGTAACGGGTTTGGCTGGTGGTACAACGGGCTTAGCCGTTACCCCATAACCACTGGTATTTAATGCCTGTATCATCTCCTTCTTTGTTATGGGTGTTTTATCGGTAGAAATTATGAAGATAAATCACGGGTATATATATAAACAAGGATAAATCAGTTGTATAAAAAAGAGTATGATAACGGACCATGATATTGCAGTCTCAGTGATACAATCACACTGTCATACACACACTTTAAAAAGGGTTCACAGCCGCTGAAAACTCACTAAATTAATACCACGGGAAAATAAATATCAACATCACTGCAGTAAATGAACATATACTCGCATTCTGTATAGAAACATGCTGAAAATTCAAGAATACCTGAAAATGTTAAACGCAAGCTTGCACATATAAGAACCTATAATAATGTAAACGTACAGAACACAAAACTTAAATTTAAACAGTGCGAAAATATACTT
>JAWPHD010022912.1:0-23637 GCA_037043455.1 Cyrtodaria siliqua | reverse complement strand
GCGTAGGTTCATTTATAATATTAATGAGGTTATTAATAAACATTATATCTTTGAGACAATGACTCTTAGGTTTTACCTGATCTTCATTTATATCTCCAACCATAACAATAGCATTACACACATCAAGAGCTTTTTCAATGCATATATTTAGGTCTGTCCAGGAAACCACTGGGCGCAATAGGTTGTCTATAAATAGTACTTAGGATAAACGATTGTTGCTGCATTAAAACTCTAGACTCCTCATTTTTCATCCGATTTTTATCAATTTGAAACTTGTTTCCGCTCCTATAGAGAATTGAATATTTGTTTTTCTTTTCGATTTTACCAAATATGTGTCTTAAATTGTTTAAATGAGATAAACAACATTAAAAAATCATGGACAATACTGCCTTAAACCAGTTGAGCGATATAATTCCTTGTTGCCTTGATTTTCCAGAATGTTGTGTATGGTTCTGGTCGAAACGTGTCCTGGTATGATATAGTGTACATGTTATGATTGGCTAATTATTTGTGATGTCTACCTGTCAACGCTTGCTCTGCTTTTTTCTATCCGAATGACAGGTGTTCTTGGTCAGTAATGTGGGTGTGGATATTAATTTGATTTGCCGTATTTTTTGCTAGTCTAAAGATAATTGAAGTAGTACAAAAACAGAACATTATGAGATTTTATAATATGCATGTGAGAGTCAATGCACAGTTGTGTGGCATGGAGATAATGAAAGTTAAGTAGTGTGCTAAGTATGCTAAGTATAAAATAGAGACAGATTGTCACATACGTCGTCTTGCACTAGGTAGCGTGCGTCAATATGTCATTGTTTTTAGTTTCCAAACTTGCACAGATTGTTAATATAAATGAACGCTCAGAGAAGTTCGAAAACCAGCTAGATCGAATAAGTAACACTAGAGTTTGACCATTGTTTTTCTGAAAAATGCCATATTCAGCGTTGTGAACACTCTAGCACCTTCATTTATTAATTTATCTTTACCAAACTTTCATATTTTGTTAATATTAATAAAAACTCGGCCAAGTTTGAAAACCAGTCAGATCGGATTAGTTTCACCGGAGTTATGGCCATTGATTTGCTGAAAAATGCCATATTCAGCCATGTGAACACTCTAGCATCTTCATTTATTGTGTGATAAATTACCAAACTTACAAAGATTTTTAATATTAATAAAAGCTCGGACAAATTTGAAAACCAGCTAGATCGGATTAGTAACACCAGAGTTATGGACTTTGTTTTTCTAAAAATGCCATTTTCAGCCTTGTGAACACTCTAGCATCTTCATTTATAATTTGATCTTTACCGAACTGCATAGATTGTTAATATCAATGAAAGCTCTAAAAAAGTCCGAAAACCAGCCAGATCGGATCAGTAACACTAGAGTTATGGCCCTTGTTTTTCTGAAAAATGCCGTTTTTCTGCCGTGTGAACACTCCCAGCTTTTTCATTTATTATTTGATATTTACCAAACTTGCACAGATTGTTAATATCAGTGAAAGCTTGGACAAATTCGACAAAAACCAGCCAGATCGGATCAGTAACACCAGAGTTATGACCCTTGTTTTTCCGAAAAATGCCATTTTCTGCCTTGTGAACACTCCAGCTTCTTCATTTACTATTTGATATTTACCAAACTTGCACAGATTGTTAATATCAGTGAAAGCTTGGACAAATTCGACAAAAACCAGCCAGATCGGATCAGTAACAAAAGAGTTATGACCCTTGTTTTTCCGAAAATGCCATTTTCTGCCTTGTGAACACTCCAGTACCTTCATTTATTATTTGATCTTTACCAAACTTGCACCTATGTTAATATCAGTGAAAGCTTGGACAAATTCGACAAAAACCAGCCAGATCGGATCAGTAACACTAGAGTTATGGCCTTGTTTTCCTGAAAAATGTCATTTTCTGCCTTGTGAACACTCTAGAACCTTCATTTATTATTTGATCTTTACCAAATTTGTACAGATTGTTAATATCAATGAAAGCTCGGACAAGTTCGAAAATCATTTTTAACTAAATCAAGGGACATAACTCCGATGTTACCAGTCCAATCTGGCTGGTTTCGGATGATCAGTATCAAGCCTATTTGTGCATATCGTCACCATGTTCCGCTTGAATGATTTTGGCAGAGTTATGGCCCTTTAAAGGTTTTAATATACAAACTTTGTCTGCACTAATTCTCATGAACTCCTGGCCGGATTCCAAAGAAACATTGCAGGCATGATCGGTACCAAGCCTAGTGTTATGGATACCATCGCTGGGTACCGGTTGAAAGATTTTCGGCGGAGTTATGGCCCTTCACAGGTTTTAATACACAAAAGTTTTCCGGACTAGTTCTCCTGAATCCCTGGCATATCGTTTGACGGTTGAATGATTTTGGTGGAGTTATTGCCCTTTAAAGGTTTTAATACACTAACTTTGTACAAACTGGTTCTCCTGAACCCCTGGCCGTATTTCAGCGAAACTTGATCAGTACAAAGCATATCATCGCCATGTTCCTGTTGAATGATTTTTGACAGAGTTATGTTACATTATACACAAATTGAATCCGGACTAGTTTTCCGACTGGATTTCAATAAAACTTGGCAGGAATGATCAGTACCAAGCGTAGTTGTGCATATTATTTCTGTGTTCAGGTTGAATGATTTTTGTTGGAGTTGTGGCTCTTTAAAGATTGCTATACATAAACTTTGTCCCGACTAGTTCTCCTGAACCCCTGGTCGGATTTCGATGACGATTGGCAGGGATGATCAGTACTAAGCCTAGTTGCATATATCATCGCCGTATTTTGGTTGAATGATTTTTGACAGAGTTATGGCCAGTTATACACAAAATTTATCCAGACTAGTCAGCTGGAGCTGCCTATGGAGTAATCAGGTACCCCCATCCCCACCCCACCCCACACAAAATTCACTTTATTGTCCAAAATGTGCATGCAGGTCAAAGGGTTTTTGTCATATTTGCCACAACAACTAATATTCCCCCACCCACAACCACAGACTCCATAAAGCAAGTAGAGCGATACAGGCCCTCTTGGGCCTCTTGTTTAAAATTCATTCACTAGACCGAGATTAATTTTTTTTTTTTAATATTTCAAAATCAACTTGAACTCACTGAAAACCTGCACTGAATATTATAAAATGGTTGTAATAAGAAAAAAATTAAAAGAAGTTGAAAATATTATTTATTAACTTCATGCTCTTCACAAAATTTACCGACTCTATACAGAATAAAGTGTGACACCATTTGAAAGCTCTTATCTAAAGAAAAGATCCTTGCACGAATTGCGATAATACAAATTATACCACTCAGGTGAGTGACGTTGAGAAACTACAAATCATTCGTCATCTCCATTGTATGACACGCGTTCATTGGGCGATGAATGATAGATGAATGATTGATGACGACAGCGATTAGAGCCGATAACACCTTACTTTATGCACAACTTCATGAGTTCTTAAATCATCAATCAATATCAGCCATAGAATTAACGTTACAATTTATCGATGTGTAAACATATCAGACTGATTTAGATAAATAGAACCTCTATAAGTCCAGACTCTATTGTGCCCATCGCGTCAGGTATACCTTGACGTGTTCGTTGGCGGACGGACTATAAACCTTAGAATTACACACACACACACAATAGAACCTCTATTGCGTTGTTGTGAGTGAAGGAGTAAAATTCATAATCATATACAGATTTTTACTATTGTAGCAAGATGAACAGTCAGTTTAGTCCGTTTAGATATCCGTGGACGGGGTAGTAAAGACGCTGCGTCTAAATCAATCTCGCCTCTCACCGCCATTGGTTCGAATCCCACTGGGAGCTCGACTTGCCAAGAGAGAAAGTATACGGATGGTTAATGTATACAGTACTGATTTTTCCCAGGAAAAAACTGGTTAGTCTGCCTCTACCACAAAAAATCGACCGTCAGATAATAATGTGCTAAAAATGGCGTAAAATACCATCTAAACAAACTAAACAAAAGCTCTATTATATATATACTGAAACGAAAAAGAAACGCATAAATCAAATCAAAGTACTAAAAGTACTAAGCGGCTTAGGTTGATCGGAGAGGATTTACTGGCTAAATCCTTTGTCATGTTGAAGGGGCTTGAAAGAAGCAGAATGCGTTGCATTTGTTTAGTTATATTTTTTATTAAAATAAAGTTATGCCTTTGTGAAGAAGCCTGCCAACAGTTTTATTATGACAATATTATCAAATGTGGAATTTATGTCAATGTTTAGTCGCTTTATTGGTGAACTAAATTAAAGGAGAAAATTCAATATAACAAATTGTGTGCGAGATACAAGAATATACAACAGAGCTACAGATGAGCTTTTTCATGAGTTGTGTAATTACTCATTGGTATATATTTAAATGGATATTTAATGATTTCAATTGGGTAAAATAAAACGATAAAATTGTGTGACATTGTTTTGGGGTGGCATTCCACTGATATTGTATAACACTACACAACATGTAAATAATCAAATAAACCTCTTTTATAATAAGTTGTATACAAGATGACTTGGTGGTCCTTCAACAACCCATGCATTGCTCAATTTGCATTGGTTGTTTTATTTCGATTACATTATTGGTGTCCATGCTTTTGGATTTAATTGGCTATTCTGACATTTTTAATTGGGTATTTAAGCTGATTATCTGTAGCTCTGCATACAAAGTTTTAAAGAGGCACATGGCACTGGTGAAATGGTTATCAAGCATTGAAATAATTATTTATCCAGTATCACGTTGAAATGGAACCTTCTTTCATATAATATTTTGTTGTTGTTCATTTTTCGGATTTTGTCGTCTTCAACAATATATGTAAATATATTATTGGTGTATTGAGGGCAGCTAAAAGTTTATTTATATATAAACAGAAATTAAATGCAAAACAGAATAACAATTGAGAATTTTTTTTTCAATGAATTTGATCTGAAATGCCGTGAAAGGCATTTTTTAAAGCGATTTCCAGTAGCTCCACCCGTCAAAATAGCATAACAACCAGGTACAACATGTTTTAATTCCATAATTGTGGACATAATGGGTATGTGTTACTGTTACAAAACAATATAAAACACGTATTAACTACTATTAAGAGTTATTGACACTGGTGGCAAACAGTCAATACTCCATATCGTAGAAAATGCATTGAGGTGTACAGGTTTTACGACGGACGCCGCCATCTTGGATTTTCGTTCTAGATTTGAAAGTGGCTATCACTATAATACTTATTCTTTATGATTCCGCATAATTTTGAAGTGAAAATAATCATTTATCAATTGCTAATAAATCAAAGAATCATATTAAACCGAATACTGAATGAAACCGCTCGATTTAAAGAAAATTAGTCAAAATGCTGAAGCAAGTTTTCTAACCTCGATCGTCATTAATTTGAGTTCATATACCTTATTCCGAAATGGGGAATACATTAACAATCTATTTTTATTGTTTGGTACTCGACCTTACGTTAGGAATTCAGTACAAGAAAAAATTATGCACAGCATCAAGTCACAGCATAACATTTTGCATTTAAAATAATTAACCAAACAGTACAGAGAAAAAGCAGAATACAGCAACTACTTATAGTAGTGCACATTATGATACACTTGTTCGGTATTACTCAAATATAAAATCCAGACTGTATTCTGCCTATACCATTAGCGTATCCTTGTGGTTTAATTTGTGGATGGACTATAAATATTAATTTAAAGGAAATTATTTAATGAAGAAAAACGAGAGATTATGCTTAACACAACAAACAACCAAGGAAATGTGCTGTACAGTTTTTGTTTAGTTATATCGTACATGTCTATTAAAGTTACAAGCCCAAAGCGTTTTTCACTGAGCCACGCCAGCCCTCGTAAACAGAAAAGAAAATTCTAATAATTTGAGAAACTTGGAAACATATCCAAGATTAATGTTCGACATGGTGAGCTCCACACACACACGCACGCACACACACACACACACACACGACCCAAAACTGTTAATTACAATAAAAAAGTTTTGTTCATGATATATGTGTTCATTTAATATATGAAAGTTGTTCAATACGAACAAAACCACTAAGGAACAATTTTCCTATTATCATGATTATTGAAAATAAATGACTTAAAACAAATTTCTACCGACTACTTTAATTTGATTGATTTATTAATTTATTAAATAAAAAAAAATGAAAGTAATGTTTTTCCGCTTGCACCGGGAATTGAACCCTTGATATCGTGTACTGAAATCAAAACGTGCACTTAAGGAGGTTGGCTAGGAAAAGACTTAGTGGTGAGATTTTTTTAAAATTAATATTTAAAGCTTCTTTGGTATAATATAGATTCAAAATTATTAAAAAAAGGCTAGATCACCACGCTTTTTTTCTCACTAGACGTCATTGAAGAATGCACATATTTCTAACTTCAAAATTTCACTAAAAAGAGGAAAAATATTGTCATTGAACTTTTTCAAAATTGTTTTCATAACATTACGTTTATTGAAAAACAACAATTAATTTTCGATTGCATATATACATATCTTTTAAATCATACAAAAGCAAATGTAATCCTCGTTCGTCCTTTTACTTTAAAAAGCAAACATATATGGACCGTACCCCACCCACTTTTGTTTTTACCGAAAAATTAATTCAAGATAAAAAAATATGTTCTAATGATCAACTTTTTTTAAAACTTGTATATGTCAAGGTCCTATGACATTTCTTTCAAAACAAGTAAAAAATGTATAGGTCACCAGGCTTCTAATGATTTTTTATTAAAAATTCTTTAAATTACACCCATTTTGGAGTTATTTTAACATTTTCAATGTATAATACTGTACACACAATATTGACATGGTGATTGAAAATAAAATTAGCTCAGTATCTACTTTTATATATGTATTCCACTACTGAAAAACAAAAATCTGATTTATTCTATAGCAAAATGATAAATTCTACTCAGAGCTACCTATATCCCCTATTTTGTTGACAACAAAAGATGATCACAAATGACGGAAAAAATATGAAAAAAAATATTGGCTTAAAATTTGGTATGTTACCATCTTAAATCCTACATTGTATCCATATCTACTAGAATGGAAAAAATGAAACAATTCTGTCGTCAAATAAAACTATGATTTAAAAAATAAAATGTTTAGACTTGAAGATGTCAAAACTTGCCCAGCCAACATCCTTAAGGCCGCCCTACTTACCTCTAGACCACGGCGAAATGTTATATCAGTGTGTCAAATTTATGTGATTATATTATATTCAGTCTTTCAGTCGGTCAACGCCAGCATCTGATTGGTTGCCTTTACAATACGTTACTTTATGACGATTATGTATTGCGGGAAACCAGCATAGAAATAACCGCGACATTCAGGTCTCACACCTCTATTATCTCCCCTGAAAGCTCACGGACCTAGAGACAAAAGGAAAACAGAAAATAATTCTACTTTTTCTCAATTTTAGGCAATTTTTAATTTGAAAAATAGGTTTTTCTTTGCTTTAGCATACATTTGCAGTGTAAAAGACAGATGATACAGAACATCCCATGTTGATATGAGGTTTCATTCAAATTTCAGAATTGTTTGACCGAAGCACCACATATTCAGCTAGATAGTGTATGAATTTTGTATTTTCCATAGGGTTCACAAAACATGAGCGAGAAAAAAAACCAACCTGGCTAACTTATGTATTTTATTGTTTTAAATTACAGGTCTTGGCTTTACTGAAGATATTAAACCAACAACAATGTCTGCTGCCCTGCTTTGAAGCTCAGATGTTGGAAAAGGCTGTACAGTTACCCTAAGGGAAAATTAATTGTGGTGTGAGACCTGAACTGCACTAGTCTTTACCATCTTCGACGCTTGATGGTAAATACAAACGTTTGTCTTGAAAATAAGCAGGCTTCGCAGATGATCTAGACTAGTTCTGCACAACGCTATCTCAAATTTGTCGCTAGATGGGGGCTCAACTATAATGGGGTGTTGCCATTTTCAAAATGACGATGATAGCAATAGGCCTAGGCAGAACGTACGCTTAAAAATTGCCTGTACTACACTATTATATACATCTAATTCCACGTAATATTCCAGATATACTCAACGTGTTTTGTACAAAAAGGGGCTACAACTAATTATAGAAAGGACAACTCTGTCATGTATTAGACATTTTAATCAAAGTATACTTTGCTGCACGAAATTCATAAATGTTGAAGTTTTGCTTGAAAAAGTCAAGGCATTTCAGTATTGTGTTTAATGTTAAGAGATTATAACGTTTAAACGTGTTTGTTTATTTGGTGTTACGTCATTTTCAACACATGTAAGGTTATATATGACGGTCGAATTTTTTTGTGGTGGAGGCAGACCACCCACTTTTCTGTACTGTACACCCCCCGCCGTCCGTAAGTATCGACACTTCCTCACTTACAAGTGGAGCTCCCAGTGGGATTCGACACGGAGCGGTGAGAGACGAAGGTTTACAACGCAACGTCGTTAACCATTTGGCCACGGAGACGCAACGTTTAAAGCCTAAGTTGGCTCACCTGCATTAGCCAAATGCGCATTATATCGATAATGAAACTTTAAAGGGGTAACCATTGGTGTGCTCGGTGCTGTTTAAACCTTCTTTACGAAAGGACAGGCATAATGTCGCCCTGTACCATTCGATTAGCAGTAGCATATCAAACATACAATAATATAGCGGAAATACCCATTATGCGTTTCTATTTCTTTTCAGTATAATTTATGAAATTCACAATAATGAGCCAAAACCACAGTCCTAATCACTTAACTTATTCAACGGGTTTATTTCGATGTTTTTTCTATCAATGGAAAGCGTTTGGTTTCGCTTTAAAAATCGTGAAAAAAAGACAACTTCCATTTTGTAAAAAGTATTTCCACCGATTCACTAAAATAATTTCTACGTAGTTCGTATAATCAGCATAAAGGAATATTCCGGATATAGACGTGTGTGAGATTTCTAAATACCATGACTATTGAAGAGGTTTAAGACCTTCATATTTCCCGACAATAAATATTTGTCTGCGACAAATCGTGTTCTCATATATTGAATATTGCATTAAAATACATTTGTGAAAGCATTAAAATGGCCTCTTTAGAAGAGTAGGTATACAAGGTGAACAGGAACATGAGCATTCACAGAACGCAGTCGACCAAAACACGCATTCAAGACAAACGACAGTTACGGAGACAAATACAAGTAATGTATGCGACACAACACACATACACGGTTTGACAATAGGAAGTTATGTAACTTTTAAATAATATTTCATGAACAGACTCAATAAAACCGAGTCTGCTACTTTTCTCTCTTGTTTGTGTTTGCTTCTAAGGGATCACATTTTCAGTATTTATTGACATTCACACTAGTGATTGTTTAGTGCTGTGTGGCCGTATAAATTCGCTCCGACTACAAATCAGTAGTGTTATTATTATTTACTTGTCCTTTGGGATCATCAATCCATTTTGTGTTGCTTTAAAGTAGAATACCGCTTAAGCCGGTGCTAGGAGGCGTGTGTTGCATCTTAGACTTACCTCTCATGAAAAGACTCAATAAAACCGAGTCTGCTACTTTTCTCTCTTGTTTGTGTGCGTTGCCTACAAGGGATCACATTTTCAGTATTTATTGTATTAAGACACGCCATAGTTTGAAAGACGCATTTTTAAAGCCAGACTATGCTTATCCTAACCCGTAATGGAGTTAATTCAGAATTATGTAGGTTATGACCGATAAATTTCGAATTATTTCACGTGGTCTGCAAATTCGTAACTGAAGCAAATGATTTTGAAATAACGGACAATACACTTACTGTAAGCATTACCCGTATCGGTACAGTATTCGTGGGAAAAGGGTAAAGTGAATTAGAGTCTTTGTGTACAGTCTTCTAAATTATAAGACTTCCCACAATGTAACGGTTTCATTTTACGCTTTCAATAAACATGTTTTGACGTCGAATATAATCACAAATCGCTTTCAAATTAACTGCAACCGTTTTATTGATGAAATGCGTTTCATAGACCATATTACCATATATCTTTTCTCAAACACAATTATAAAAAGTACGTTTTTTTAAAGTTCACCCATGGCAATTGCTAACCGTTTATTTATAAAGCCGCTATTAAATCGGAAATTGCAGGCATTTTATAAAACGAACAAGATAAAACTGAGAAAAGAACAAACATATGATCAGATCGAGATCAAAATTGATTCTATTTATATTTACTTTCGGTCATGACAACCTTATGCATGTCATCAGTCATGTCATTGTGCCTTTTCTTGGACATGTCTTAATGAACGTTGTGTTTTAATTTATTTATTTTCAAAACAAAATTTTAAATACTTGGTATGGTATGACATATAATCGTTGCTGGGACCAACCGAGTATGTGAGACAATTAAGGGCGGCAAGTAATCTTGCTTTTGAAGATCTAAGTTTCGTCAATTTTTCATCTTTATTCGTCAGCCGAAGCCGATACTTGTTTGAATACTGTTATTAGGCTACACGCACTTTTACAAACATGTAGACCAACATCTGGATGTTTGTTTGCATCCGATATTTTCTTTTCTTTATTTTATTGCGGACTAAGTTTAGAAGGGGAAATAAACTGTATTGTTCGTGCCAGTGCAGTTCGTGTGTGTGTTCTTATGAATATAGATATACAAATCGAACAGGAAAAGTAGCATTCAAGGACAAAAGTCAACCACAAACACAAACAGAAACAAAGAACAACTATATATAAAAATGAATAAAAGGCAAAATAAGACATAACAAACACACACGGGTTGACAATAGGGCTACCGCCTTGGAACGGTCAATAGCAAAAAAGGACTTATTTTCAACTTCGTTGCATCCCGTGGGGTTTAAGATGGTATCTTTGAAAGAGCTTAGAGTATGTATAATTCGAATTTACTTGTTGGGCATGTCGTTGGGTGTTTGTTTAGAAACACAATAACAAACAAAGGTTTCCGTTTAAAATGTCAATACTAAATTGACTTTAAGTAGATATGAAAAATCCAACAGGAAATGTAGCATTCAAGTACGACAGTCAGCCACAAACACACAGAGAAACAAACAACACTTATAATAAAAGGCAATATATGACATCCCAAACATAAAATGGTTAACAATACGGCTACCGCCTTTGAACGGTCCGCGGCAAAAAAAGCCAGTGAGGGTTTAAATCAGGTTCTAGGGTGGAATAAACCACACTCTTACCCTATTGTCATCACAATAAACGGGCAGTGTAAATAAAGATATCCCCGCCAGGTTATAATCTCTAACAAACAAGGCAACACGTAAACGATCATGTATAATTATATAATATGAAAAAAAATCAGCCTAGAAAGCCACACAGTATGTACTGAATGAATTGACAGAAGCCAGAGCAACAACATAACAAACCGTTAAGGGTACGACAAGACAAGATTAAAAGACAAACATTCAAACGCTACCGTCCTATAAATATACATGTGTCTTATATAGACTGATAAAGGTTGTGAGGTTCATTTTCCTGAGTGAAGCTATTTTATCTTTTTTTTTTTATTAATTTCAAACATGTCCTCGTCAACCCGTTTCTATTCAGCAAAATGCCTATATAGACGAAATCCTACATAGTTATGTGCATTTTCAAATCTACGTAACCATAACCAAAAAACAATAAAAAACAATAACATTTAAATTACAAAAACCTTAAAATGCATATGTAGAACAGTATAAAAACAAATGCAGTAACACCGATAATGTTGCCTTGGACAAGCCATTGGAACGAAGGCATGATTAGCAGATAGTACTATAGGTTATTGCATTTGTATGGCTAAATATTACTTGGAACGAGTTGTTTTGGACGACGAGCTTGCGAGTCGTCCTGCGCCAAAACAACGAGTTCCAAGTAATATTTAGCCATACAAATTCAATAACCCTTTTTATTGTATACTTTCATATTGTTTTCGATCAATGTTAATTGTATGACTATTACTTTTCATTGTATTTGTGTTATTTTTTATAGCTTTTGATGGAATTCCTATCTTGCCATGCAGTTTCATTTTGTGTGGATGATTATTTTACGCGAAAACGACGTCGACGTCGGATGACGTCATTAAAAACAACAAGCCATTTTCTAAAGTTTGTTTACCATTCGATAAAGTTAAAAACAGTGGGTGAGTGACCATTTCAGTTATTTTATCAATTTTTGCCACAAAAGGTTGAAAAAAAACACGTTTTATTTTGTTGACACTATAGGAAGGATTCCGTTATTTTTATTTGAAAGTAGTTCCTTATTTCTATTTCGCGGCTCTTAGCAAGCACGAACAAAAGTTCCCGTGCAAGATGAATGCGTGCAATATCGTAGAATATTGCACGCTTAGCACAATGCAAACTAAACGGGACAATATGAAAGTATACAATAATATAAGATATTGTGGTTCAAATATAATATATATCACGTTAACGTAAATAGGAGCGTGAAGACGTTTTCAGGTAGCTGTTGAACGGAATTTCGCAGCGTATGGTGCTGAATATCTTGGCGTGCATAAATATGCACTAGACTTTACTTTGTTAACCAACAACCGCCCTAAACAAGGACGTCCAGGTGTTACGTCACGTCAAGATGACGCGTATTTTAGTCTCAGTGACTTACGTCAGCGCTTCCACACCCCAGCAAAAATCGCCATGAAACCGTCGTGAAACCACCGTGAACATAAGGGGTCCGACGAACAAATGAATATGTGCCAGGACCATTTCTAACCGAATACGTTGTTAGTATATGCTGCCCGCTTTATATGACGTAACGCTTGGTTTAGAGTATGAACGTTTATCTGACACTCAAATATACAAAACTAGCGGAATATTAATACCATACCTAAATACTGTATACTAAAATAAAATTATATTTTTTAGTTAAATGCACGTCAACGAGTTTCATAACAATTTGTTTTAGATCCTGCTGATAAAGTAGCTAATAATGTATTGATTTTTTGATTGTTTTCTTCTTTTAAAACTAGAATTACAAATAAATGCTTTAAACCGCACATAATACCTACATATATTATCTACTTCCTGGTAGTCGCAGATTGTCTTTTTTTATACACGGATAAGAAACGGATACAGTAATTTGGAATATTATCTGTTTATAAACAATATCAAGGGAAATGCTTTCTATGAAACGTATAAGTATGGAAAGGAGTTTGCCCTACATTATTTCACGCAATGTTCGATTGATTTAAATGAACAAAGCTACTCCATCAGGGCTACCGTTATCACAAACTTCGTAAAACTTTGCAACATTTTATTATCGTAACCCTGATCTACTTTCCAATTATAATTTTTTTTTTAATAACTCTTCTGCGACAAGGACTATCACAACCTGACTTCTATGGTGATGTAATTTACAAACTTCATAAGGTCCTTGGTCATGATCACTTTCATACTATCTTTGTTAAACGTGTTAAAATGTTTATCAAAAGAGGTTATGACCCTATCATTTTGCAACGCTCTGCATGCTTGTTGGACGCATTTACAGTTCGCCACTATGCTTTCCTCTTTAATTGTGCGATGACCGGTCAGGCTGTGGACCTATGATGACGTCTACCTAAAGCCCAAAAGGACGATGCCGTTTGATGTTTGTCTGCACTCTTGTCTTGCCGTGCCCTCAATGGTGTATTCTCTTGTTGTTATGGCTACTGCCAAGTCAATGAGTACCTTCTTTGTGTCTTTCTAGGCCGTTGTTTATGTTGTATTTATATATACACACGAGCATCTTTGTGTTTTACTTATATTGCCTATTAATGCTGCCTTGTTGGTTAGAGAATAGTTCATGGCGGGGATTTCTTTATTTACATTGTCCCGTTTCAGTGGGATGACAGTAGGCTAAGTGTGAGGTTTGGTGCACCCTAGAACCTGTTTTAAACCACCAGCGGCCTTTTGTGCCACTGACCGTTCCAAGGCGGTAGCCCTATTGCCAACCCTGTTTGTGTTTGTGACGTCATATGCCTTTATTCTTTGTTAACATTGTCATTCATGTTTGTCCTTTTACGTGTGTTGGTGTTTACTGTGTTCTGTGAAAGCTGCATTTCCTGTTCGACGTTTATACTTGTTTTCATATTTGTTTATACTACCCGTTTATTTCATCCGCTAAGCGCTCTTTCACGTCTATATGGAAAAGATAGGTATACGGATGAGGATTATAACACTATATTCAGTCATGTTCGTTGACACTGAAGACATTTTAACGATTTGATAACGACTAGATCCTATTGTACAAGGTCATATGCACTATTATGACAACTTCTCAAAACATAACCCTACAACCACATAAACATCCTCTTTTCAGCAGTATTTATACATTCCTTCCTCGTTCTTTATTATTTTAACTTTCCTAGAAAAGTATTCTGTTTTCTCCTCTCTTTTAATTCTTTCCACCGAAAAACTATTATTTGTATAATACTGATGGGACAGGGACTTTTTAATGTTGGAATGACTCAACCCATGTCCCAACCCTTTTGTTTGCATATAAAAGAAAGCATCGAAATATGTTTAATGTAATGTAAATTGTCTGACGTCTTCATTTCGTCATTTTTTTTTCTTTTAGAACTTGGGAGAACAAACTAATATACTGCAGTACAATCTACCGAGAATGGTGTCGTTTTCATAACTCGTATAACTTCACGAGTTAATTAGACGAAACTCGAACCTCTTGTCGCAGATTTGATTTATTTTTGAAAGATATTTCATAATGAATCTTTCACCAGATAATCATCGAATCACCAGATGTCACCGAAGCCTTTAATGATACCTCTCGATATCTGGATAGTATATTGAACATTGACAACCCTTTCTTTTCTACTATGGTAAATAACAGTTGTAACCTTTCTATAACCAAAACGCTACTCCATCAGAATTACCGTTACCATAAACTTCAAAAAATCTTTGAAATATGTTCTAATCATAGCCCGGATCTACTTTTTAAAGCTTAAAAGTAATTTAAGATATCTTCTGCACCAAGGAATATCGTAACCTGACCGCTATGGTGACGTCATTTACAAACTTCGGTCACGAACACTTTCATACACTCTTTATCAAACTCCTTAGCCAATTTATCAAACATGGATATGACCCTAACATTCTGCTACGCTCTGCACGTTTAGTGTTTAACCTAGTTACAGTTCGAAAACAGTTCGCAACTATGCTTTTCTTTTGATTGTGTGAGACCGGACAGATTATGGACCCTAAGATAATGTCTAGCATTTTTGTGTGAAAATAATGGCATGTTTGAATGTGTGTCTTCAATCGTTTATTGTTTTGCCCTTAAAGATGAATGGCCAACCTTTTTGTAGTATTATCAATAAACAAATTTAACTCCTAAACATCATGTGAACATTTCTTGATAGTCCCGGAGAGAAACATATATTTAAAAGCGCTACTAAGTTGTATGTAAGCATAAGTATTATTTTCATGACGTGAATACTACTTTTACCACTGCGTGACTGCACGGGGAAATGAGACTGAAGTGTATAGCTGCACAACTATTGCCAGATAATTGATAAATACATTTACCTGTGGATTAATTTACCAGTTCAAAGTTGTTTACGTCATCAAATAAAATCTTATTCTCGCTTTTCACTGATATTGCAATGTGTGAATTGTAAATATATATTGTTGCGTATTGATTTCGATTTAAATAAACATAAACATTTTCATCAAACAAAACATGGCCGGAGAAATTTAAAGGGTTATTCTCTTGCTGTTCTGACTTCTGTCGAGTCATTGAGTACTTGCGTTGTGGTTTCCTGGGACTTTTATTTCGTATATTATTGTATATATGGTCATTCTGTATGTTTTACTCTATTGCCTATTATTATTAATGCTGTCTATTGTGAGGATATGACCTGGAGCGACTTTCTTTATTTACACTGTCCCGTTTAATTGGGATGACAAAAGAGTAACAATGAGGTTTGGTGCAACCTAGAACCAGGTTCAAGCCTCCAGGTTCAAGCCTCCAACGGCCGTTTTGCCACCGACCGTTCCTGTGCGGTACCTCTATTATCTACCCTGTTTGTGGCATCGAATACATTGCTTCTATTCATCTTTGATATTGTTTTCATTTACTGCGTTATGTGAATGTAACCTTTACTTTATCGACTTTCGTATCTACATTGATAGGACATTTTCTACGTAGAATTCTTCTCGATCAAAAACTAGAGAAAATATTTGTTAGAACAAATTTCAGAAATGCTTGACCGAGGCACCACATATTCATCTAGAGTGTATGAATTGTGTATGTTTCATAGGGCTCACATAAATATAAGCAAGAAAAAACAACAACACCAACAAAAAAAAGCCTAACATATGTACTACTGAATGTATTAAACCAACAACAAGGTCTCATGCCCAGTTTTGAAGCTCATATGTTCGAAAAGGCTGTACAGTTAAATTATGGAAAACATAATTGTGGCGTGAGACCTGAAGAGTATCTAATTTTAATTCCTAGTCACACAGATGTCTGCTTTCTTTAAGCCAGTATTACACCTTGATTCAACCGGTTTATGAGCTTGTTTAAAAATAATGGTTTGTCAGACAATTGTGACTAGTTGTTGATACAGATGAAGATTGTGTTTTGGCAGATATTGTGTTCAGTATATTCCCATGTCAGGTATTTGATATACATCTCATAATCACCTTTTCGAGTGATTTTTGTGCATGTGTGTATGCTTTTTGACAGCTCTGTACACACGTGATAAGTGAAAACAAGTTTTATGGTAGATATAGGTTCATTGTGTCAGCATCTCAAGTTCCTATAAGCAGATATCATAAATACATCATAAATATACTTTGATATATCTGATATCTCACATATTGTTGATATCTAAAACTTAAAGTAGTCAACAACTCATAAATGTATGCCATACTGCACAGTGAGCACTCATGTGATTGTTGTGTATGTGTATTGTATTGTTCCTGTTGGTGTTCTCCATACTGAATACAGAGAAAATAATAATGATGTTGTTCTGCTTTGAAGGAATTTCTCATTATAGTATACATATTGTCTAGTAGAAATAGATGCAGGTCTTCAATTTTTTCACTGCCAGAACTTTTGAAATCCGCACGTTACCCGCAGTCATAATATCCTAAATTATTTCACTTCTCAGTAAGATAGAAGCATGCTTATGGTCTTATTTTATAGGTACTACAAAGAGCTACTAAGTGTTATGGAAGATGTTGTTAATTTTTCTTCTTCAGAAAAACCAGACTAACTTATTTATTTATTGTTTTAAATTACTGGTCTTGGCTTTACTGAAGCTATTTAACCAACAACAAGGTCTGCTGCCCAGCTTTGAAGCTCAGACGTAGGAAAAAGCAGTTAAGTAACCATATGAGGATTAATTGTGGTGTGAGACCTTATGTATTATGAGAATAATAGAAATCACATTCGCGCTGATTTATTAGTAAAATTGATATGATACTCGGCAAATTGTCGCATCATATCAACATTAAAAGGCAATATATGCATATGCAATACGCAAAGATGATCATGTATATGAACGTTATGAATCAAAAGCCTAAGATTAATATCAGATTAACCAGCCAGCAATCAGGTTGTAAAGATTTAAAGTTAAATTCATATACATATTTTATACAATTTTGTTTTCTTTTCAGAATCCGTGTATTCTAAACAGAACACAATATATCGTTAAATTAGTGTTTCGCTTTTTGTCTTTAATCGACGAGAGCGAAGTAGTAAAAGAAGTTATTTTATATAACTTTGTTTCCCCAAACACTACTTTCAAGTTGATTTATATAAGTGCGCTAATCGAAGCATAGCAATTGCGTGACATTTTAAAGAAATCAGCTGATATGGAAATTGCAAACATTGAAGGAAGCAAATTAAAATTAATATTCATTAAAATTCAGCAACATATACAATTAAATGGAGAACAACACGAGCTGATTAGTCAGGACAACACATTCAACCAAGATAAGGGAGTCGTAGTGAATTTCAGCTCCATGATTTAAAAGTTGGTGTGTCGAATACAGTTTTATAATATTTTACCCTAGTTATAAATACTGCAGTTGCTGGCGATATCTCGATTTCCAGTAAAGCATTTTGAAAGCCGAAGTTAGTTGGACTGAAAAGGAGTTCGATACTAGCAGGTTTGTTACCCATACCACAACATCTCTAAGTTACGCATTGAAAATGGAATCTAGAACAGTTTTGAATAATAATTTAAAAACCTATTTTGAGCGGATTGCATTTGGGGGTTGGGACGGGTGGGGAGAGACTTTATGTAGGTAACCGTAAATAACTGTTAGACATGCAGTTTCATGAAAACATGGTGTTATTCGGTTTTGTATCAGATGATGAGGCCCTCCTAATACAGCTTTTTAATGAAGCCAACTTCAAACAACAATGCTGTTCAAAGAAAAATCTTTCATCGGGCCTAAATTTATATACCTGAGCTAATAGGACATGTAGCATGTCAGCAGTAAATAAGCAAGCTTTCCATGCTTTTTCAAGGACCACTTAGCGTGAAAAATGTGTCCTTAATATAACTCAGAGAATTTTGTTTCTATTTCCAGATTCATGAACATACCATGGTTTCACAGGGAATATGTCCTTTATGTTATATATTTAATGAAACATACTTGTGTAAACATATATTATTATGTTGTATTAATAATAATTATTATACATAAACACTGAAAAGAGAATCCATTGGACTCAGTTTTATTGAGTCTGTTTATAAGAGGTAATACAAAGTGCAACAACTCTCACGCAGCCTGTCACATGCTATTTTAAAGCCACACATATTGGGCTTGATGGTCCCAAAGGGCCAGTACATAATACTACCACTGATTTGTAGTAGGGGTGACATTTTACAGGCGCCACACAGCACTTAACCAATGCTAGTGTGAATGTCAACTAATACTGAGATCCCTTGGAAGCAACACACCTCTTGTCAAATATATATATATATTTATATATATACATATTTTTTAAATAGTATTTATTACTCCCATAACATCAATGTTCCTCTCTGTGACAAACTCAACTTGATTCATGTAATGCTCATGTCCTTGGTACACGATTGCCCATCTTCATTTAAAGTAGATACACATATCAAAGAGGAAATGCAGCATTCAAGAACCACAGTCAACCAAAAACAAGCACAGAAACAAACAATAATTACACAGACGAATAAAAAACAAGATATGACATCACACATTTAAAAGGGTTATCTGCTTTTTAATTTAGTCTTTTGATTGTTACTTGTGCTGTACAGGCCTCATAACCGCTGCTCCCTACTAAATTTCACTTTTTTAAAATTCTGTACTATTGGTTTTATGAATATTGAGTTCTGCTCAACCCGGGGCCAGAGGGCGTGAACGGTAAACATTCTCAATCCAGCCGAGACTGCAATATTTCGTATTTTATCGTGTTCGGCCGCTTCCAAAGGTCCACTATCATACTATTTTAAAATACGGCTACCCCGTTCGAAAGGTCAGTGGCAAAAAAGGCCTGCTGGGTGTTTAATCCAGGTCTAAGCTGCACCAAATCCCACTCGTACCCTATTGTCATCCCAATAAACGGGACTGGGTAAATAATGATATTCCCGGCAGATTGTATTCCGAACAATCAACAATTACAAGCAGTCACTAAGTTGAACATGTTTTAATTAACAATACAAAACTACAGATTGTGTAAATTAAGATTGATATAAACTCAATTACAAATCATAAGTCATCGTTACTGTCAAAATTGTTGTCTGAAATCTGATGAGACTGGCAATATCCGGTTCTGAGAGACCACGCTTTTCATTCGGCAGTATTGGATTTTCCCGATGGTTGATTCAGTCAAAGATATTTCTAAGTGAGTCGGGAAGAAGAAAGGCAGTCTTGTGTTAGATTTTATGGATGATATTACTATATGGAAAAACAAACCGTTGTAGTAACTGATTTGACTGATGATTTAAACGATATATATTCTAGAGCTTGGTAAGTAAACCTTTTTAAAACTTATATATTGGAAATACGAAATTCGCGTTAGACAAAGTAATTGCCTAAATAGGTTGTGAATTATCAGCAGTATGTTATACATTGATACGTCGATTGTTACCATTCGAATAATTGTTTAGCTAAACAAAGTCTATTTATTTGATTTAAATATATTTAGTTTAAAACTTTGTATATCTCAATGTAATATTCTCGTTTAAATGGGGCATCGGGCAATTAAACAAATATGTGAATGCTACATTGTCTAATTACTGAAAATATAACACAGTAGAAGTAGATATAAAAGTCGATAAAGAACTGTAGCATTCAAGGATCACAGTCAACCACAAACACACAGAGAAACAAGGACAACAGTCAACCACGAACACACACAGAAAAAAACCCACAAACACACACAGAAAAAAGGACAACAGTCCACCACAAACACACACAGAAACAAGGACAACAGTCAAACACAAACACACAAAGAAACAATGACAACAGTCAAACACAAACATACACAGAGACAAGGACAACAGTCAAACACAAACACACGCAGAAACAAGGAAACCAGTCAAACACAAACACACACAGAAACAAGGACAACAGTCAAACTCAAACACACACAGAAACAAGGACAACAGTTAACCACAAACACACACAGAAACAAGGACAATAGTCAAACACAAACACACACAGAAACAAGGACAACAGTGCCGCTGGGGGTTTAAACCAGGTTCTAGAGTGCACCAACCCTCACTCTTAGCCTACTGTCATTCCAATAAGCGGGACAGTGTAAATAAACTTCGTAGAATACAGTCACAAAAGCGCAGATTGTTTCTAAGTGCTTTATTTTAAGTAGTTGGAATTTATTTGGCATATGTATATTGATATGGCTTTCACATCAACCATACAGCTTTGGTAATTGTTGTTCACAAATTTTATACTGTGATAAATTTATACATACTTTCTACAAATTATGTCCATGAGATGGAATAAATAAATACAAATAACACAGTTAACGAAACTGAAAAGAAATGAATGATTATCGGGTATTACTTTAATAATTCCAAGTATAATTTTTGTGTTTCAAATTGTCGGAGTGGAATGAAAAGCCACACAAAATAAACACAGTTAATGTTCGTTGCTTCCATTGATCTATTTAAGTATGGATGCATTACACTCACAATTAGTAATTTGCCAAAGTGAATTGTGTTTGGAATTAATTAGGAAACTTTTAACTTTTCAACTAGCGTACACCGTGGCAAAATAGCGTGGCGCCGGGAGTTTTCATGAATAAAGATTGCCGTTCAGCCTTTAAAACTTTAAACATTACAGTATAGTTTAGTTTCAAATTACATTCTCTGCTCAGAAGCATTGCTTTATATTTAAGCTAGAAGAAATTTCAAGATAACAGTGTGTGTTAAAGGGCCACACGGAAGTCTTGATTGTTTTTATAACTGGCGGTGTACCGTTGTTTTTTTCTAGATAGCTTGCACTTGTACATTTTCATTGCTTAGTTTAAACTTATTTATTTTACATCGATTATAACGAAAGCTGTATGAACTTATTTGAATCACTCTCGATGTCTTCCTGGGTAGAACCAGTACTAAGCAATGCAGATAAAGTGTCTTGCTCAGGGACACAACGCATTTGGCAATAACGGGAATCGAACCCACGACTTTTGGATCATGGGTCCAACGCTCTACCACTAGACCACAGCGCTCTACTGCTTGACAATTCTTTTAAGATTGCTGCATGCACCTGTTAAACTACTAATCCAATTTCTGACTAACGAAGATAAATTGGAAACTCAAAAAATTATGTTTATTTAAATCTATTAATTTAAAAGCAGATTTAATTCAAAATCATTTTTGGATTAATAAATCAAAGTGTACATTTTCATTGCTTGGCAATTGTTTTTTAAGATTGCTGCATGCTCATTTTAAACTACTACTCCAATTTCTGACTAAAAAATATTAATTGAAAACTTCAAATTTTATGTTTATTTAATTATACTAATTTAAAAGCAGATTTAATTCAAAATAATAGTTGGATTAATAAATCAAATTGTACATTGCTTGGCAATTATTTTAAGATTGCTGCATGCATGCTCCTTTTAAACTACTACACCAATTTCTAATGTTGGGAAAATATGCGAATGATTTTTTTCTGGATGTATTCGAAACAGCCGGTGAACTGAAACAATTTCTAGAATTTGATTACATAATTATGTTTTATTTCAGTTCTTTATAACAAAAACTGAGTAGCTAGAAATACATTTAACAAAACTGGACCTGAAAATATCAATTTTATAATGCATTCAAAAGCTTATTGTTCTACCATTCAAAGTATATAGCATTTTTGTTTGTTTTAGTGAAAAACACATATAACCATTATACATACAGGAAATACACACAATATACTATATAATACTATAATGATATTCAGCTAAGCACATTCAGATACGAATATGAACATCTGTAAACGGCAAAATAAGTAACTTCTAATTTATAGTAAATGGTGTTGTCTAATCAATAATTTTGTTGAATATGGTATGCATTATGGCATTAGTGCAATACAACGAGGATAAATAAACGCTTATACGCACGGCCTGGTGTCAGTTTAATTTAACTGGGAAGAGTATCACGCAATGTGTCTATGGCGTGATATTCCAGTGCGGCAGCACTATAAAGTTACGCAACAAGTATAATAAAATAGTATTCAAAGCGAAATTGAACCCCTACACATACATAAATTCCGGTAAAATATGCCGAGTACATGCCAATATTTCATTTTATTAGCCATATTTCAATAAAATCTAATTAAATACGATTTTCAATAATAATTTCAGAGTCTATTTTGAGATATACGTTGACTTCCATGTAATTCAGTTGTTATACAAACCAAGTATCCCCCTTCTTGGATGTACATATTTCTGTGTCAAACATTAAGTCTCATCTGATCGTCTTCAACGAAATCATCACAGATTATGCAGAGGTTGTGTCTCATAATGCCGTCCGGTGTTGCAATCCCACACTGCTCCATTCATGAAAAATGCGTGATGCTTCATTAAAAAACCGTCTATTATTCAAATTAGATTTCCATTAAGCAAGATAATTAAATTGTGCGTCAATATCATTAACTAGAAGCAAACGACAGTAATCCCGTCGAATTCTCGGTAATTAAAACATAATTGCCATTAAATGTGAAGACGTGCGGCGTTCAACTCTAGATAAAAAATTACAATTACAATATTATAAACTTATATAAATTAAACGATTTAAGTATATATATTGTTCAGATTAATCTCTGTTCATCATGATAACAACGTAACCTCAATACTAACTTGTTCTATATATATATATATATATATATATAGGTTTTAACTTGTTTAGAGAGTTTTGCTGCAGAAATCAAGTTCGCTTGAGCCAGGTACACCTCCGGATGTTATGTGACGTTTCAGTTATCACATCTCTATTATCTCTACTTAAAGCTCACGGAGAGACAAAAAGAAAACGAAAATAAATATTTTTTCTCCTCTGCATCCTAAGCAGTTTAAATTTGCGTTTTCATACATCTGCAGAGCAAAATACAAATGAAACAGAAAACCCCAGGTTTA
>JAWPHD010022911.1:0-23637 GCA_037043455.1 Cyrtodaria siliqua | reverse complement strand
CTTCCAAGTTTGAGGACCCTAGGTCCAACCATTCTCTAGTTATTGATCAGACATCGTTTTGATAGTCAATGTCACCGCAACCTTGACCTTTGACCTAGTGACCCCAAAATCAATAGGGGTCATCTACTTGTCATGAACAACCAACCTTCCAAGTTTGAGGACCCTAGGTCCAACCATTCTCTAGTTATTGATCGGACATCGTTTTGATAGTCAATGTCACCGCAACCTTGACCTTTGACCTAGTGACCCCAAAATCAATAGGGGTCATCTACTTGTCATGACCAACCATCCTTCCAAGTTTGAGGACCCTAGGTCCAACCATTCTCTAGTTATTGATCAGACATCGTTTGTGACACAGACAGAGAAAGAAACAGACAGAAAGCACAAAATCAATATGGCTCCCCTACCACACTTTGTGTGGGGGAGCCATAATTACAAAGGGCAATAACTCAAATTTTAATGAAGATTGGTTGTAGATCTCTGCATTTTCTCTCATTGCCCTTTACCACTGTTTGAAGTTCCATTGCAGTCCCAATAGTAGTTTTTGAGTTATGCTCCAGAAAAGAATTATAAGTATGATTCCAAAGAGCAATAACTCTATTTTGAATTAAGATACAGTTCTTACACTCCGCACTTCCCCCTTATTACCCTCTATTATTGTGTGGCCTTTAACTGTAGTCCTCATAAGTAGTTTTGAATTTATGCTCCAGACAAAAATTCTAAGTAAAAAATTACCAAGTGCAATAACTCTAATTTGAATAAAGACAGAGTTCTTGCAAGCTGTACTTTCTCTCATTGCCCTCATCCATACAGTACTGGTAAGATGAAAATGAAGTAACAATGGGCAAGTTTTGTTCCAATATCTCATTCACAAATGAAGTAACTGAGCGAAAACCGTTTTTCTATTTTTAGTAACAGTGACTTTGACCTTGACCCCAGTGACCCCAAAGGCAATCCCAACCTTCCTTTCCATATAGGCTACCTACCCTGCAAGTTTCATTGCAATACCCCATTGCTAACAAAGTTATTGAGCAGAAACTAAGAGTTTGATGCCGCCCACCTGCCAAACAACATACCCCAATCTAATAACCAGGTTTTCCAAGGAATCTACCAAACAAGGTTTTATATGAGAAAACAACTCAAGTAAGCCATTGGTTCATGAGAAGAAGTCGTTTAAAGATGGGTTTTTTTTATTTTTAGTCAATATTTCGAAGATCACTGCATTCTACATAAATCTGAATGTTAGACGGGGTTGTTCTTGTAACAAAAACCTATGTCTCCCCCCACACTTTCAGTGTAATGGACAAACATCATGGATATGTACCTGTTTAGACTGAGGATCTACTGATCTAATAGCTACCAGGCATGAAATGCTTGGTTTACTGTGATTATAGTGCAGTCTATGCCAATGAATGGTTTGCATGCTCTGCTGTTACACTATAGCCATGCACTCTCATACTGTAGTCCACGTGCATACGACCTTGGACCTCTAAGTGTGACCTTGAACAGACGTTGCGCTCTGCATATCATCTCGAAATGGTGAACATTTGTGCCAAGTTATTTCAAAATCCCTCAAGTGGTTCAAGAGATATGGAGCAGACACGACTTGTGACAGACGGATGTACAGACGGACATCCAAGCTAAAAAAAGTCTCCCCATACATGGGGGGACTGGATATGATGAACATTTGTGCCAAGTTATTTCAAAATCCCTCAAGCGGTTCAAGAGATATGGAGCGGACACAAAAAATATAGTGCATATGACCTTCAACCTCTAAGTGTGACCTTGACCTTAGATGGACGTGGCTGGAAGTTGCACTCTGCATGTAGTCTCGATATGGTGAACAGTTGTGCCAAGTTATTTCTTACATACATGGGGGAGACATAGTTGTTTTCAAACAATCTTTTAATTCTGAGTTATCAGCACACAGGCAACAATTAACATCTACATTATACTTACAATAGATTTTGTTCTTTTGTGACAGTGTTTCTTCTCTTACGCTTCCCATACACTGGATTCAGACATTAGGCTTCCCATACACTGGACTCCGACACAAAGTCTCCTGAATGAAATGTACGTTCTATCAAAAAAAAATTATATAATAGTAATTTATAATAATACGTCTTCTGCAGCAATCATGATAATCAACGTGTCTGTATATGGATAGTTTTAAGCGACAATATTTATTTGCTTTAAATGGATCTAGATAGTGTAGGGAAGGTGCTTCTCATGAACATAATGTTTGTTAAAATTAATTGGTCTTTATATGTTAATCTAATGATGCTGAACACATTTGTGAAGTTTCAATCCATTATGTAAGGTAGTTTCAGAGATACAAGCTTACATACCAAACAAAAGAATCTGTAATAGACTATGGCTCTATGATGTTGTCTAATTATGTCAAATACATCTGGGAATTTGTAATCCATTATGTAAAGTCGTTTCAGAAATATTGGGATTTGTCGTTCATCGACATATATCCTTTTATTTAAGTGGGATTGATAATTTTCATAAACAATTTTCGCAATCCTGCTTATTGTGTGTTTCAGATCTTTGTGGTAGTAGCAAATATTTATAAGTGTGTAAATTGTACGCTACACCAATTATCTTAATGGCGGTGCCTCTCGTGGTGCCTCTGTCACAACTTGTGGCATGTGGCAGTATGTCGCGGTCACAGCAGTGTGTAGTAATTATTTTACGAGAACATTTGAAGGAAAGCAACTAAATTTTAAATATCTGGCTTTGTGAACATCTGGTCCCAGGGTTCATTGAGTACAGTTTTCATTCACTTCAAAACTTGGTCGGAGCTATGACCATTTTTCAAATTGTTATAAATATCGTGACTGCACATTTGTTATGCACATTATGTTTCTTGTTATATTATGCTGAAGCCATGGCCTTGTTATTCCAATAAATATAAACTAAGTTCAGTATTGAGTCTCTTTCATCATCCCATCTTCAATAAAAGCTTACATACAAAACTTTAACCAAATTTGCTAAGTATAAAAGAGGTCATAATTTTGCTAAAATAAAAGCATGATTTATAGAACCTGACTCTTTGATGTTGTCTAATGATGCCGAATACATGTGTGAAGATTCAATCCATTATGTAAAGTAGTTTCGAAGATACAAGCTTACATATAAAACTTTAACCGGACGCAGATGCAGACGACGACGATCAAGTGATGACAATAGCTGGGTTTTTTCTAGCTAAATAACCCCTGCCTACCTGCTTTACATTCAGCAGCTAACCAATGTGCAGGTTTTGATTGGCTGTAAATATTAACAATTAAGTTTGACCTTTGCAGGAATGACATGGCACCTGCATTTAGCTCAAATTGTATGTTAGTAGTTTAATTCATTTAAAGAAACTAAACCCCAAATTTTACTACAAAACCATTCTTGCATTAATGCATGTGTGCCTATTAAAAGTGTAGATTTATTAACTGAATATGCGTAAAAGGAATCATGAGTTAGTAACACAGTAATTAGATGGTTTGGTGGTTAAGGCATTTATATTGTAGTTTGTATATTGTAATTCGGATTCGCAACATATGTACGCCACATTATCATTAGCAAGCTTTGAAACGGTGTAGATCTTCAGTAAAACGTGCCTGCAGTTGGCAGGATAGCGGCTTTAATTCTCAGCAAGCTGTGAAAATAGATACATTAAATTCATATGCACATGGTAGCTCTAACATACCTCCAATTTGCTATGACTGTGAGGTTCAAAGTTTGCCATCAAATTCTAGTCCCACATGATAGATTAAAGGCTCTGGCCACCATCTAATTCTTGCTTTCCAGAAGAGGTAGAAAGGCTAGTAGTATCAAACAGATCCAGATTTCCAGAAAAACATTCACTTTCGTGCTAAATTGCCAACTGTTACAATTCCTGTAATTAAAACATAGACATAAAAATACTACATTAAAGGTAAAACAAAATCAGTAATACTTAAGTTCAGAACCTTGTATATTGAATTGAATTGAATTGGATTTTATAGTCGCACCAACAGCTAAGGTCATATGGCGACTTTCCAGCTTCCATTGGTGGAGGAAGACCCCAGGTGCCCCTCCGGGCAATTTTCGTGCACGGGCGGGCACCTGGGTAGAACCACCGACGTTCCGCAAGCCAGCTGGATAGAGAAACTTGTATATAATTATGTCATGATATCTTCCTTTTTTCATTACCGAAACATTCCTTTTAATGATTTTCAATAGAAATTTGCCTATGAATTTTGGTTTCTATTCACTTACCTTATAATCACTTTGGGAGCATGACATTAAAATATATCATGTTATCATATATCATATAAATGTTGATACCATTTAAAATAATTATTAAAAATGATATTTGCAATATACAATTACATGTTTTACAATAAAAAATATGAGTGACAATATCATTTTCACTGAATAATTCCCATATTTCTAATTGATCAATTCCCTACCGCATTAGTGTAGGATGCTCTACTAACAAACACATAAACATATACATGAAAACGCAAAAACATATGTTGAGTGAATTGGTGCCATTTGGCTCCAACTTCTCCAATTTGGCTTCAACTTTTTTCATTTGGCGCAAGTGATGGCGCAAGAAAACAAGAGGGCCATGATGGCCCTATATCGCTCACCTGAGTTAATTTGAACCAATACAAGAGGGCCAAGATCGCCCTAAAGCGATACCTGAGTACTGGCACATTATCGAACTTCTTCGAAATCTTATGGTCATATACAATCTGTGCAAGTTTGGTTAAGATTGTTCAAGAAATGTGGGCTCTGTTGTGTTGAACATTGATATAGACAGTTTAAGACACTGACAAAGTTTGGTAAAGATCAAATACAAAATGAAGGTGCTAGAGAGTAACACCTTGGGCAGAGCCAAATGTGACCCCAGGGCTACATGTAATATATGAGTGTGTGCTTTGTGGTTCTAGAGAAGATTTTTTAAGTTTTTCCCTATACAAGTCTATGTAAAACGTGACCCCTGGGGCTGGGCCAAATGTGAACCCAGGGTCACCATTTGAACAAACTTGGGAGAGTACCATAAGCTTATAGCAAATGCAAAATATTAAACCTCTGGCTCTTGCAGTTTCAGAGAAGAAGATTTTTAAGTTTTTCCCTATACATGTCTATGTAAAACATGTGACCCATGGGGCGGGGCCAAATGTGTCCCCAGGGTCACCATTTGAACAAACTTGTTAAAGGACCATAAGCTTAAAGTAAATGCAAAATATCTAACCTCTGGCTCTTGCAGTTTCAGAGAAGAAGATTTTTAAAAAAAAAAATCCTATATAAGTCTATGTAAAACTGTGACCCCCGGGGAGGGGACAAATTTGACCCCAGGGTCACCATTTGAAAAAACTTAGTAGAGGACCATAAGCTGATGCTACATGTAATACATGAGACCTCTGTGCCTTGTGGTTTCAGAGAAGAAGATTTTTAAAAGTTTTTTCCTATATGTCTTTGTCTTCATTTGAACAAACTTGATAGTCTAGACGTTGGCGATCATTTTAAAAGAAAAATTGTTGAAATCTGTCCAGCAGTTCTTGAGAAGAAGATTTTTTAAGGTTTCAACCATATATGGTAATGGCGGCCATCTTGGATGTCGCGCTGACCTAATTTTAACAAATCTAAAAAGCATTCATCTAAGGATCATCCACGTGAAGTTTGGTCAAAATTGGCCACGCGGTTTCTGAGGAGAAATCGTTTGAAGCAAAAGTTAACGACGACAGACGACGGACGACGGATGACGGACGACGGACGAAGAGTGATCCCATTAGCTCACCTTTGAGCCTTCGGCTCAGGTGAGCTAAAAATTGGCCAGAGGAGACCCTGACTACAGAACTGTTCATCAAAACTCTATCCAGGTGTCCAGGTCAAAATACAGGATTGAATATGTGTAAAATGAATTATGAGTTTGTTAACTCTAATTCGACGCTCTGGTTTTGGGTTTTAGCCTGGCTGGTTAAAGCCATTTATGTTGTGTCTTTATAGTTTGGATTCTCAAAATATATAAGTTATATATATATCGTCGTCAGTAGGTTTAGAAATAGTGTACATATTTTGTAAAATGTGACTGTTGTTGGCGGGATAGCTACTTTAATTCCATGTAATATTCCAGAGAAATCCCAAGATATTTTCTAGAAAAAGGGTGCAGCTAGTGTAAGAGAAAGCACACAACTCTGCTGTTGTAGACTGTTTAATCACAGTACATTTCGAAACATAAAATTCATACATTAAGGGGTCCCACGTACCTTAATACCATTAAGCGATGGGAAAGCTTATATTGGCAGGATTTTATAATGGCTATTTCGACAATAAAACATGTTTAAAAATATTTTTTACTCAGCAAATGCAATAACCTGTTGAAAATTACCTTTTAAATGTATTCATTTTACAATATGCATTCTTTCTAAGCCGAAATTAAGGTTTTATTTCATACCCCAGCCAACCCCGTTTTCGCTTCTTTGAGAAGGGGTTGGATCAGGTATGAAAGTTAATACTCAGGCCATGTAATGCATGTTAAAGTTTTGTTTTGAAAATTTTACCCATTTCACTAGTACTGTATTTAATCTAAAGAGATTGCAAAAAATTACATCCTAAGTTTGCTCACCTGCTTGAGCCAATAAGTTTGCTCACCTGCTTGAGCCAAAAATGTATTCTATCAATTATGAAACTTTTAACGGATAACATTTGGTATGTTATGTGTTGTTTTAGTCTTTTCCGAAGCAAAAAAGTCCCTTATAATGTAGCCATGAACAATTCAATTAACAACATTGTATTATACATAGAAATTATAAAGCGGAAAATTCCAAAGTTGCTTTTTTTTCTTTAGTATACATCTAGATAAAAACATATGCAGAATGGTACCGTACTTCATTTTTCACCAGCAGAACTGCTGAGTCACCGGAATATTGTTCTTGTTTTTTCAAGCATTCAACTTCTATATTTTTTTTACGTGAATTTGATCTCG
The DNA here is from genome assembly GCA_037043455.1 of Cyrtodaria siliqua. Taxonomy (NCBI): domain Eukaryota; kingdom Metazoa; phylum Mollusca; class Bivalvia; order Adapedonta; family Hiatellidae; genus Cyrtodaria; species Cyrtodaria siliqua. The sequence continues at coordinate 16,664 of JAWPHD010022911.1, read as the reverse complement.
TACGCTTCAATTATTCAAAATGAGTTCCAGAATTGGACCCAATATGTGTGCACAACAGTTGAGTATTTTTTTTATCCCTACCAATTGGTTACTCCATTCTCCATAGGATGGAAGTGGCTGGGATAATGAAGACGCTGCGGGTTCGAATCACACCAGGAGCTCGACTTGTCAAGTGAGAAAATGTAGATTCTTACAGATGGCTACAGGTCTACAGTACAGGACCTACCCAGGAAAACTGGGCTGGTCTACCTGTACCAAGGGCCCCCACCCCCGCCAAACTCCGCCCATGTCTACCACAATTTGCACAAACAAATCGACAGTCATATATAGTCAAACTTGTGCTAAAATTGGTGTAAAACACCATTCAAACAAACAAACCGTGTGGTGGGGGTCGCTATATTTACCCGTCCTGTACTTCTACCAATATCCAGCCAAACTGATCTCTAACGGCTAGATCTACTGCCAGCGTTCTTGTCATCAAAACCCTCTACTGTTGATGTCTAATTTGACAGGGACGTGGTCACAGTAAAGCAAATGATAAAAAAAGATTGCAAGTTTTGCATAAAAATATTTGCGCGTATAACCTGCGAAAAACCCGTGCGCTTCATGCACTTCCTTCCGGTAAACAGGTGCTTGTTCTTGTTCTTGATGATATATTCTGCCTTCCTAGGCACACCTAGTTCTTCTCACGAGTAGAGGTATAATTATATTTATCGCAAATAATAATTACTATCAGCACGCATATACTAGTAATACATTAAAATAATCACCACAGCAAACATAGCAAGGGGGACCATCACGTCTGTTGCCTTGACAATTGTTATCCTAATAGCAAGGGGGACCATCACGTCTGTTGCCTTGACAATTGTTATCCTAATAGCAAGGGGGACCATCACGTCTGTTGCCTTGACAATTGTTATCCTATTAGTTTATTTAATAAATAAAAAATCAGCTAAGCTAGCTTTAAGTTCGAGGGGCGTCCGTGGCCGAGTGTTTAGAGTATCTGACTTGATAGCATGTGCCCCCGATCACCGCTGTGGGTTTTATCCCTCAGGGCCTAGAAATCTTCGTGTGAGGATGCCATCCAGGTGGCTTGCGGTACGTCGGTGGTTCTACCCAGGTGCCCGCCCGTGCACGAAAATTGCCCGGAGGTGCAATGGAGCCTTTCTCTACCGATGGAATTTAGAAAAGTCGCCATTTGACCTAAGCTGTTGGTGCGAATATAAAATGCAATTCAAATTTAATTTCAAATTATAATAATAACATATAACAATTTGTAAGTCTCATTAAAGCTATGATACTCTCAAGATATGGTAACGCATTTTCATACACTTTGGCAACCTCTTTGAAGACACACCTGTCTAAGCATATTCTAAGACATTTTACTTGTAAGTTTTACAAGATATTCTAACTATTCCGAATTTTATAATATGTATCTACATTATATATGATTTGTACGAATTATTTAATTTACTGTTTTTTGTTGGCGACAGTAACGTCATTTTAAGGTGTTTGACTCATCATAACAGACACAAATGATAATTATTGGAGCAAAATGTTAGTGCTCCGAATTACTCAACAAATGTACACGGACCGTGATTGTTACTATTTACTAGTATCAAGTATTACTACGGTGACAACGATGCAGGGTTTTATTCAGAAACAGCGAGAGCTGGTCTGGTAGACAAGCTGGTTCTAAACCCCTCTAAGGTGGCTAATGGGCAACTGCAGGCCTACCAAAACTCCAGTGGTAGAGCGCCGAACTCCAGATCGAGAGGTCGTGGGTTCGATCCTCGCCGCGGCCACGTTATTTATCCTTGAGCAAGATAATTAATCCACATTGCTTAGGACTGGTTCTACCCAGGAAGCCATCGAGAGTGATTAATCTAAATTGCAATAACTTGTTTCGCAATCGATGTAAAATAAATATGTTTAAACTAAACCAAAACTTTTAACACAAAATCCTGAGATTTTTAAAATTTAAGATTTAAAACGCGCGAACATTTTAAATGGGAATTTGGAGCGCGCGACTTGATTTTTGCACTATCTTTTTAAAGTGCAAATTTAAATTATTTATGCAATCATGGATATATATTCATGGATATATATGTACACTGGATTTGAAACTCCCTATACGCCCCTTGTTAATTCCCGATTTATCCGCCGAATGGTCAACAAGCTGGTTTCCTGATTATTATGCGGTAAACAACAGGATACCTGCCAGAGTAACAGGTGCGCGGTGGCTATTTTTGACGCGATCGATTATCCTGAAATGAGTTGATGCTGACATAAAGCTGAATTATTAACATACTACTTCACGATCTATTTCAAATATCGAGGTATTTTATTTAAATCTGCATGTATTGCTTTTAATTTATTGAAAGAAATTATGGAATTCATATTATAACTTGCTCGATAGCTGTGTTGATTTTCTTTTTTCTACAGTTTTCGCCATTTGCGGCTTGAAATCAAGAATGTACATTTTTTGAAATTTAACTTCTCTTTCATTTACGTTACGATATTCAAAGTAATTATTCCTTCGTAATGCCATTATTGTATAGAGTTTTTTGGCGGTCTTGGATTTTTGTATTGCCTTTGTTTTGTTCGCAAATTACGCAGTTGAATTTGGTTGAACATTTATAAATTCTTTTTCTAGTTTTCGCCATTTGAGGCTTGAAATCGAGAATGTATTTTTTTTTTGAAATTTACCTTCTCTTTCATTTACGTTACGATATTCAAAGTAATTATTCCTTCGTAATGCCATTATTGTGTAGTTGCTTGACGGCCTTGGATTTCTGTATAGCCTTTGTTTTGTTCGCAAATTACGGCCTTTGTTTTGTTCGCAAATTACGAAGTTGAATTTGGTTGAAAATTCATCAATAAAATCGCCTTTATTTTTCATAAATGTATAAACATTCTAAGTGAGACTCCTGTTTTGTTTATAGTTCGAAATTCAAAATAATTATTCCTTTGTATTGCCATTATTGTGTAGATTTGAATGACGGCCTTGGATTTCTGTATAGCTTTTGTTTTCGTCTCAAATTTTGCTGTTCAAGTTGGTTAAAAAATAGTATTACGATGCGATACCTGTGTATTCGGTATGACACGTTTGACTTTTGGGGTACTTGCGTGCAATAAAACAACCCTTTGAATTACATCTGTTACCGCCCTTCTAAGGGGACAATATGGCGAAATATCGCGCACGACCACCTTGTATATTCGGTATGACACCTCTGACTTAGGGGTGGAAGAGTGTAATAAAAACAGACACGTCGACCGCACTGTATATTCGGTATCGAACGGTGTCAATTAGAAGGCGCCAGATGTGCAATATGGAACAATAGACCACTAAATCCATCATAGTTTAATTAAACAAGGCAACTGAAGCCAAAATCAAGTCGAATTACCTAATGAGCCAGCGAACTATGTACTTACAACATGTATCATTATGCATGTATATTTACAATTTGCAGAGTCACATGATCATTGTCGCAGTTTTACCTACGGTCATATTATTTATTTTGTTTATTTAAGTTAAAACAGAAGTCACTTTATAGAATGAAGAATAATCTCTCAGCTTGTATTTGAATTAGCCAGCTAGTTTAAATACTTTTCCCAGAAGAAATAATACAGCAACGATATATATATATATGTATATATATTTATTTAATTTGTCGAGTCACGTCACTGCCGCAGTTTCACATACGGTCAAACGAACGTAATTGTTCTTATTAAGTTCTTTTTTAGTAAAGCTAAAACAGACATCACTGAATAGAAAATATAATTATCCTTCAGCTCGTATTTGAATTAGTAGCAAGCTAGCTTAAAATACTTTCCCCAAAATAAACAAATCAGCAACGATATGTAAATCTATCTTTTTTAAATTTGCCGAGTCACGTCACCGTCGCAGTTTCACATAAGGTCAAACGAACGTATTTTTTGTTATTCATTTCGTTTTTAGTAAAGCTAAAACCAACATCACTGTATAGAATAAAGAATTATCTTTCAACTCGTCTTTGAAATAGCCGGCTATCGTAAATACTTTTCCCAAAACAAATAAATTAACAACGATATGTACACTAGGTTTTCTTACATTTGATCAATTCGTAAAACGGTGCGTAACTTAGCGCAATGCGCATGCGCCATAATACCTTACCTGTACGCGCAAGTATTCATGGGTAAATTATTATTCGGCGGATAAATTGGATTTACGACATGTTTCAAATCCAGTGTATGTAGATCTATGATGCAATTAATACAAGTTGACGCATTGTTTGATAGTTATAGAAAATAATAAATTAGCATAGTAATTTAATTAGAAAGGCGTGGTTTAGTTTCTACCACAAAACTGGTTCCAATCTCAGATGGTTCTAGGGAAGACGGAGTATTGGGCCACTGGTTCCAATCTCTGATGGTTCTAGGGAAGACGGAGTATTGGGCAACAGGTTCCAATCTCTGATGGTTCTAGGGAATACGTAGTTACTATAAGCTTTATGGTGCGTTATTTCCTGTAAAATCGACGGTGTCCTCTTGTTCTGCCATCACTCAAACTGAGGTAGTTTACTTTTTGTCTTCTACTAGTCCGATCTTGAAAAAGCATACGCAGCCCATAAGTACTTCGTCGATTGTTCACATTTTCTCACTGGAGCTCCTGCAGTAGATCAGTGTCCGTGTAGTTGTTACACACTGGAGCTCCTGGAGTAGTTCAGTGTCCGTGTAGTTGTTACACACGTGACGATCGAGCTGCTCTGCATTGCCCCTGCCACAGCGCCATTATGTCTCATTGGTGGTGTGGGTCTCAGACCGTTGACGCATACTCCATAGCATGGCATACGCTGGTTGCGAAAGTGGCAGCCTTCAAAGGTTTGGTACAAGCTCTGAAGTTTCTCCGTAGGAAGCCCAATGTGCTGTTGTGTCAGCTCTGTTGCTTGTCAAAGTGACCCCTAGAGTTTTGCTAGCATTAACCTTTCATTGGGTGTGATCGTGTAGCGCGTATGAAGACTGGTTTAGTCGCCTTCTGTTACTGAGCGAGATGCAGATCACTGAGCACTTAAACACATTGACACTCGTATGCAATATCTTCTCCCATTCTTCCAATGTCGTGAGATATTATTGTAGTAGGAAGATTTCCTGAAGACTGTTGATCAAACCGACGAGCAAAATGTCATCGGCAAATAGGCGGTCATCTGGAAATTTGCATGTGTCTGTCATGTCATGAAGACCAGATACAAGAAAGGACCAAGGTGCCCCGGGGAACTCCAGAGAGTACATCGGCAAGTGATGAGTGGGCAACTTATAATATGGCATTTTGCTTATGGTTGCCGACCTAAGGAATTACTGGAGGAACCATTTGTTATAGTGGTATTTATAGCCCCGTGGTAGTTGAGTTTGTAGAGTGTATTATATAGTGGTATTTATAGCCCCGTGGTAGTTGAGTTCGTAGAGAGTACTACATGCGGTACCTTGTCAAACGCCTTGAAGAAGTCTAGCAGAAAAGCTTCTACTTGTTGTCCCGTGATAGCATGGAACATATGTGTTTTATGGTGACAATTACTTGAGTTTTGCAGGAGTTGCGCTTTCTGAACCCATGCTGGCTGTCTCATAGTATATTGTGTAGGTCGAAATGGGCCAAAATATTGCTGATAAGCATGCAACTAACAGTTGATGACCGTCAGGGATACTGGGCGGTAGTTTGCCGATTGGTGCTTCTCTCTCTTTTTAAATACTGGGACTATCCATGCATCCCTTCGGTCTTGGAGGACTTCACATGTGTCTAGTGAGAACTTGTAGAGCTGGGTTCGGCTACAGGTGCATTCAGGATATATAATCAGATCGAGTCTAGTCCTGTGGCTTTGTGGGACTTCAGTCTTTTCAGAAGCGGGTTACACCTTTCCACGTGACTGTTATATCGGACATGGTCGTATGTGGTCTCTGTCCTTTATCAGGGTTGCTGCTGGCATTTTTGTTTGTAAAGACAGACTCAAATTGTTCTTCCGAGATGTTGGCTGTCGGTTTTCATGAAACCGTTTTTGTTCTTGACAACATTCACTACAGTAACAGAAGTGGATGAGATAAAGCTCAGGTAATTTCAAAAAGACACATGGTCTCGGATATGTAAGTTACTGCAAGTAGGGTAAGATTTTCATGTAAAATATGTAAAACTGTGATCCCTGTGGAAGGGCTCCAATTTTGGTGTTTGACAAGCTGGTTATTATCGTTTATAATGTATCTATATCGTTTGGATTCTCAAAATATGGAACGTCGTCAGTAAAGAACGAGTCAAGACTAAGTTTGCGTAATAAAACCTTTAAAGGGCCAAAACTCATTCAACCAGAACACGGTGAAGATATGCACCACTAGGCCTGGTACTGATTCCTGCAAAGTTTCGTTGAAATCCGACCAGGGGTTTAGGAGAACTAGTCCGGACAAAGTTTGTGTATTAAATTTTTTAAAGGCCATAACTCCACCAAAAATCATTCAACCAGAACACGGTGATGATATGCATAACTAGATTTGGTACTGATCATCCCTGCAGTTTCATTAAAATCCGGCCAAATGAAAGTCCTATCGTCTTGAGGCAAAATACAGCACTTTTAACTAAGTCAAGGGTTACTAATACGTTTGGCAGGTTTTCAAACTCTGAGCTTTCATTGATATTAACAATCTGTGTAAGTTTGGTAAAGACCAAATAATAAATGAAGGTGCTCGAGTGTTCACAAGGCAGAAAATGGCATTTTTTAGCAAAAACAAGAGGCATAACTCTGGCGTAAATAGTCTGATCTAGCCGATTTTCGAACTTGTCTAAGATTTCATTGCTATTAACAAGCTGTGCAAGTTTGGTAAAGATCAAATAATAAATGAAAGTGTGTTCACAACGCAGAATACGTCTCTTTTTTTAGATAAACAAGGGCCATAACTCTGCTGTTACTAACCTGATTTGACTGGTTTCAAACTTGTCCGAGCATTCATTGATATTAACAATCTGTACAAGTTTGGTAAATATCAAGTAATAAATAAAGGTGCTAAAGTGTTCACAAGGAAGAAAATGGCATTTTTAGCAAAAACAAGGGCCATAACTCTGGCATAAATGGTCCGATCTGGCTGGTTTTCGAAGCTGTCCGAGCTTTCATTGATATTAACAATCTTTGCAAGTTTGGTAAAGATCAAATACTAAATAAAGGCAGAATATGGCATTTTTCATTAGATCAAGGGCAATAACTCTGGTGTTTATTATCCCATATTTGCGGGTTTTCGTTTGATAGAGACTGGATGAAAAATGTAGGTGCTTGAGTGTTTACAATGCCAAATATAGCATTTTTCATTAATTCTAGGGCAATAACTCTGGTGTTACTAATCCGATCTGACCGGTTTTCGAGCTCTCATTGATATGAAGACTTTGGCCAGGTTTGGTTAAGATTGCATGAAAAATGAAGGGGCTGGAGTGTTTACAAGGCCAAAGTTAACTGATGGACGACAGACAACACGTCATCCCATTAGCTCTGCTGGCCTTTGCCCAGTAGAGCTAAAAATCATCGAACGAAACACAAACGCGATATGCACAACTAGACATTATACCGATGCTTCCTGCGAAATCCAACAAGTGGTTTAAGAGGAGTAACGGCGGCATTTGTGACAGACGGACGGGCGGAGCAAAAACAAACTCAGTGGGGGAAGACATAATTACTGATCTTTCACACGTCAATTCTATGGTTTTGTGAAATGAATAGCAACAAGTTTCAGTTTATTTATTATAATATCCTTGTGGTCAGTTATCCACACTATGTACACATTATTAATCAGTGAGAAGTTACAAGCACAAGAAAAAACAAAAGTCAAGACTAGTGGCATGAAATAAAATGTCTTCTCATTAAAAATGAATAAATTGTCAGAACAAGAAAACCAGTATGCAAAACACACACAGGTGTACCATCTATTACCTCTATCCAGTCATCCTTCGTAAAATAAATTCATGAATAATGTCTTGTTCTTACAGCTGGTAAATCTGAACATTACAGAAATTGTAAAACTTCTTCTAAGCTTATAGTTTCTCGTCTATAGTATATGTTAACACTACGAATAGTGATTTTTGTTTTATACAACTTGTCAAATTAAATGCAGACATTACTGTATCTTGTTTATCTCACAATTAAATTCCACATAAAAGATAAAGGACTCAAAATCGTACAACGAAGATCTTCCTTTACATATAACTGCTATAAAATAGGCACATGCATTTAATAATCACAGACTTAATAATTATTTTAGCAACAACAATGTAATTAGACACTGCAAATACAAACATAACAACGCTTGCTTCATATAAGATTTAACAACACTGTTAATATTATATCTGTAACCCAGCTGTAATCATACAACAACATTCACACAGGAGAATGCCACTAAAACAGACATAATAATAAACACTTGGGCGTAGGAACGTTTCAATTATTGCGGGGTGGGGGTGGGTGGCGAAAAAAGATTTTTACTTTCTGAGCGCTAACCGTTTTTTTTCTTTAAACTGCCCACCCTCCGCCCGCCCACCGGCTCATACGCCTATGAAACAAAAATTTCCTTTCTGAACCAGTGGAGTTAGCAAAAAAAACACGACAACTTAAATTTTCTTTTTATCTGCTCTCTCAAATACTCTATTTTGATGAGAATACATTTAAAAGATTCAAAATGAATAGCAACTTGGGATTATACTAGTTTATCTTTATTTTCAAAATAAGAAATTTTATAAAATACTGTTTAAAGTTAAAAATATCATCATTTTTGGATTTTCCCTTAAAAATCAAGAGGTTGACCTTTTGAAACTTTCCGTGAAACTCGCTTTTTGTTTAAATGCTTAAAGGGCTAGCGTGGTTGTCCTGGAGAACTTTTGTGTGATTGACATGTGCTGCAGTGAAGGGGCTATTATTCCTAATTGAAGCCATAAAAATAACAGCATGGGGTGCTAAGTGATATGGTTCAGAGTGGTCAGTACGAAGCTTAGAAGTTTAGAGATATTATCAGACAGAGAATTACACATGATTGGGGGAGTGTTTTTATTGTGTAATAAAGACAAAATACTTTTTATCATTACATTTTAATTGTTCATTATCAGGAAGATTCACTGAGAGTTACATATTTTGTAATCCACCTAATTATAATAGTTCCTTGATATACTCTTTTATTCCCATTTATGATCCATGTAGGGTGCTCCCTTTGGATTTGGATAAAATGTCCTCATCTGTGTCAACACACATTTTGGCATGACTTCTTGCCCATTCTCCTCCATTGGCATGTGCCTGCTTCACGCGTAAATAACGTCATTCCAGCCACCTAACTTCACGCCCGTAGGCCTACCCTTTATCGGAAACGAGACACCAACGACATCAATCTCTCCCAGAGGCATCACATTGTATGTGCATGCAAGGAATGACAACTCTGGGTAGAGATTGTATCGACATGAGTGCAATTTGCGATTCTCATTGCGCTAGCAGTTTTTATAAAACACCGCCATTGTTTGTAAACGAAGAAAAAATTGTAAATCTCGACATTTTCTCCTTTTTAGATCATAATTTGAACTCCCTAGATAAAAATAATGTTTCCAGGATGGCAACCTATGCAGCATGGGTTTATGCAGCCTCAGTTTCAAATGACTCACATGCAGCCACAGCCTTTTGGACCTGGATGGGGACCGGGCATGCATGGCCATCCAATGCAACAAATGATGGGTGGGGTACCTCCTGTACAAGGTATGCTGCCTCTACCACCAGGAGAAGAAAATCCACCGCTACCGCCAGATCCACCACCTGCTGAACTTGAAGATGATCCAGATGTAAATATTATTTTTTATTATGTATCCCGGCACAACCAGTTTTCGCACACATAAGGACAAAACATGAGATTAAAACCTTACATTTAAATAAAAGACTTTTCCTTTCCAGTCAATGTTTTTATTAATTATAGTATCGTCGAACAATCTGTTTTCGCACACCTTGTGATTTCGGACGATTCAGGAAATGACGTATGCACGCGTTTCTTGTGTGAATTCCGTCATCACTTTGATGTCCGTCTGCTAAGCCTATAGTTCAAAACATCAAAAAGAAAATTGAAGCGATTTTCAGCTCTACGGACATTATTATTTCGCATGCTCCTTCAGCTACCGGTGTATTTATCATTAAATACCTTCCATTAATAGAAAATTCAGGAATATTAATATTATTTTGCAATACTATATGGATTTGGACCTTTTTTGCCATCAACAAATTGCGTTTTCATCAACCTCTTTCATCAACCTCTTTCATCGTAAATAACAAATGGAATTGGGTCAAGTCAATGGCGGGTACCTGTTCATAACCGTTTGCCCTAAAACTTTCGTGACTGACATGTGACCTAAGTTGGCTGCCATGTTTTGAACACAGCAGATGTAAACAATTTACAAACTATTTCTTTTCCGAGATGATGAATGTATTTTTTTCTTTAAAATAACACAAAGCAAATACAAGGCATTGTTTTCTTATTTTAAAGTAAAATAATAGTGGATACTTTGCTATTTTTTCTGTGTTGGCAATTTTACATTAAATCAGGTCAACTGATTTGCATAAAATTACCCGTATGAAAACACTGCATCTTGGGGGAAAAAACTAATTAAATTAAGTGTGCGAAAACTAAAGCCGCTTACCGTAAGAAAAAATATGTAGGTCATACATTTACAAATCTTATCAGATGAAAAGTAAATTAAATTTGATAATTGTCTAGTTAGTTTTTGCTGCAGACTAAATAGTTCCATCTAGCATCTTATTAGGTTAACTGTATACTTTTCACTGATATTATGATACCAATTATCGCTAAGTGTGCGAAAACTAAGCGGCCAAGGATACTAAAATTCTGCAGAATAATGCCAAATTGGCATGACCTGTATTGTTTACATTTTTTAAGCAAAAAGACGACCTACTTACCTCATTCCTAACGGAACATCCAACCTCTTTTCGAGCACTTCCGGTAAACATGAAAAGTATACTGCAGAACAGAAATTTGTACCCAATAATAGTTTTAACATAATTATAGTCAACACTTCTCAACAGTTAAAAAATAATGTTAACCCCTGAAAATAACTTTTAGAAAGTATTTATAATTTATTTTTAATGTTGTGTTTTTTTCAGGTGCACATGAAAGGCAAAACAAGGTGTCTCCCCTTCTTAATGACCCTTACATGAGTTGAAAATGATAAATACACCCAATTCTCAAAATTGTCACATCTTCCCACAATTAACATTCCTAATTTGAGAAAACATGTTGAGGTTTGAGAGAATGAAGTGCTTGCAGACCACACATTTTCCAGATTATTTTTAAACATTTTCAGTAAAATTACATAAGGGAGGGTAATTTTTTAAAGTGATTTTTTTTATCTGCAGTATACTTTTGACTTTTTGGAGGGAAAGTAGATCATGAGATTACGTCAGCAATTGTGCAGACGACAGCTGTTTAATTTGTAATCAATCAAAAAATGGTTTTAATCAAGTTTTAGGGAAAGGAATATTATGGAATAGTGAAATTGACTGAAATACATATTGAGGTCAGCTTTTTATTTGAATAATGCCTCTCGTATCTCCTTTTTTAGCTCTACTGGCCAAAGGCTTATGGGATGCCGAGTTGTCCGGTGTCCGTCCGGCGTCGGCGCTAACTTTTGTCTCGTTAAGGCGATAGGGCCTTCATTTTTCATCCGATCTTTACCATACTTTAACAGGTTGTTAGTATCAATGAAAGCTCGGATGAGTTCGAAAACCAGCCAGATCGGACAAGTAACAGAGGAGTTATGGCCCTTGATTTAGTTAAAAATGCTATACTGCTGTATTTTGCCTCGTTAAGACGATAGGGCCTTCATTTTTCATTCTATCTTTACCAAACTTTACCACATTGTTAATATCAATGAAAGCTCGGACAAGTTCGAAAACCAGCCATATCGGACCTGTAACAGCGGAGTTATGGCCCTTGGTTTAGTTAAAAATGCTATATTTTGCATCGTTAAGATGATAGGGGCTTCATTGTTCATCCGATCTTTACCAAACTTTATCAGATTGTTAATATCAGTGAAAGCTCGGACAAGTTAGAAAACCAGCCATATTGGATTAGTAAAAGTGGAGTTATGGCCCTTGATATAGATAAAAATGCCATATTTTGCCTCGTTAAGACGATAGGGGCTTTATTGTTCATCCGATCTTTACCAAACTTTATCAGATTGTTAATATCAATGAAAGCTCGAACAAGTTCGAAACAATCCATATCGGATTAGTAAAAGCGGAGTTATGGCCCTTGATATAGATGAAAATGCCATATCTTGCCTCGTTAAGACGATAGGGGCTTCATTGTTCATCCGATCTTTACCAAACTTTATCAGATTGTTAATGTCGTTGAAAGCTCGAACAAGTTCGAAAACCATTCATATCGGACCAGTAACAGTGGTGTTATGGCCCTTGATTTAGTTCAATATGATATATTTTGCCTCAAGATTTTTCATCCGATCTTAACCAAACTTTATCAGATTGTTAATGTCTATGAAAGCTTGGTCAAGTTCGAAAACCAACCATATCGAACCAGTAACAGTGGAGTTGTGGCCCTTGATTTTGTTAAAAATGCTATAATTTGCCTCGTCATACGATAGGGCCTTCATTTTGCATCTGATCTTTGCCAAACTTTAGCAGATTTTATGACTTTCTTCTTTTAATATATTTTTTTTTTTTTTAAATGTTTTTATTTTAATTTTTTTTCCATTTATTTTTTAATTGAATTGAATTGGATTTTATAGTCGCACCAACAGCTAAGGTCATATGGCGACTTTCCAGCTTCCATTGGTGGAGGAAGACCCCAGGTGCCCCTCCGGGCAATTTTCGTGCACAGGCGGGCACCTGGGTAGAACCACCGACGTTCCGCAAGCCACATTTATTTTTGAATATATTTTTTTTTTGAATAATATTTTTTTTTATTTTAAATTTTTTTAAATTATTATTTTCATTTTTTTTTTTTTTTTTTTTTTAAGCTCTATGTTGGACCAATCGGACCAGTAACAGAGGAGTTATGGCTCTTGATTTAGTTAAAAATGCTATATTTTGCCTCGTTAATACGGTAGTGCCTTCATTTTCATCTTAATCTTTACCAAACTTTACCAGATTCTTTAGTTATGGCCCTTGATTTAGTAAAAAAGCTGTTTTTTAATGGCAGTCACTCGCTTCATTGATGTTATAAGAGCCGTGTTAGCCAGTAGAGCGTCCACAGGCCCTCTTGTTGTTTATATTGTCATATTGACATTCTGCAGGAGTATCGGTCAAAATAATCAGGTAATTGTATGCTGTTTATACGGAAGCGTTTGAATTCAGGTTGTGTGCGAAAAGTGGTTGTATCGGGATATATTCAGGGTTCTCCACAGGCCATTTAATCCCACTGGGAGCTCAACTTGTAAGTGAGGAAGTGTCGATTCTTACGGATGGCGGGAGGTGTACAGACTGGTTCTGCCCAAGAAAAGTGCATGTGTTGAAAATGACGTAAAACACCATACAAACAAACAAACAAGCCATTTAAGCATACTTTCCAAACCACACATGCCGTGGTGCCTAAAATTGACCGCTAATATTAAAATGAAGACCGCTGCACTTAAAAATACTAGAATCATGTCAATTTTTATGTCCTTTAATCAAACTTAAACTAGAAATTCACACGCCCCTGACAATTTGCATTGTGGAAATTGATAACGATTGATGTACACAATAATCTCGCTGTAGAAAAATCCAGTTAGATTAAGCTTTTTCCCAGTTTCGTCATGTGTTGCATTCACTTTTTGGTATTTTCATAAATGTTAAATAAACAGTAACTGTTTGAACAAATCAACAGTTCAATAATATTCAATAAATAAGAAACAAAAAAGAGTAATTTCTAAACATATATATCATTTGCAGTGAAGACAATTTCACAACATTTTTGGATTACGGTAAACACAGGAAGTGCTTCAAGTTCGAAAAATTGTTTTTGTCAAATTTCAATAAAAAGGAATGATGGTTGATGTTATGGGTGCATACCGCTTCACGATATAGGTCGAATACCGGTATTTAGGGTTTGATTGATAAATCGTATCGAACGTACCTGTATCAGCAGGGCTGTCTCTAATTTTTGAAACAGGTGACTACTTTGATTTGACAGGCGGCTACCATTAGTGATCGAGCAAAGCAAAAGAGGTTGTAAGTGTGTCCAGGGGCATTGATTTAATTTTTTTTTTGTTACAGTCGGCTTGAAATTCAGAACAAGACGGCGAATATAGCCAGCTGCCGGCTATTAGAGACAACCCTGATCAGTCGAAATATCAGTCGAAAAATGAAAAAAGAAAAGTGTTAACAGCTTTTCTGCCGCGTTGAAATATGATGGAAGCTAATTCTATGTCCTCGCAAGGAGAGCGATTACGATGACCTCTAAATTGCAGTTGAGTAGGGCAGGGAAAACGATGAAATGTGGGCCATACCGTAACTTGGCTTTATAAGCTTTCTTTAACCGTAAAAAATAAATGTGTTAGATACTTTCCTTTTGTCTCGCCTTTTCAAAGAAATAAGATACATAGGTGTTGCTTTTCCGGTGGCGGCGGCTTCAACATTCAAGTTTTGCGTTTAGGTCATTTTCTCACAAACTCTATGCACTAGACCTTTCAAACTTTGCTTATAATTGTATCTTGGGTGGTACATCGCAACGTGATAAAGCAAATGTAGAAGTGACCTTGACCCTCCAAGCAAAAGGCAGATAACAATAATTTTTAGGTTCAACTTTTGCGTTTAGGTCACTTTTCACAAACTGTATGCACTAGACCTTTCAATTTTTGCTTATAGTTGTATCTTGGGTGATACATTGCAACGTGACAAAGCAAATGTGGGAGTGACTTTGACCCTCCAGGCAAAGGGCAGATAACTTAATATTTTTTACATTCAACTTTTGTGTTGAGGTCAATTTCTCGTAAACTGTATGCACTTTCAAACTTTGCTTATAGTTGTATCTTGGGTGGTACATTGCAACGTGACAAAGCAAATATGGATGTGACCTTGACGTTCCAGACGAAGGGCAGATAACCTTATAATTTTTTACATTCAACATTTGTGTTGAGGTCAATTTCTCGCGAACTGTATGCACTTTCAAACTTTGCTTATAGTTGATCTTGACCTACTTTTGTGGAGTTGAAGGTGTTTTTGTTTTGTTTTTTTATAGAATGGCATTTTGTTTTTAAACAAATGCACTTAAATGTCATCTCAGCAAACTGTAAACGCCATTGTTTTTAGTCATTAAAAGATTTACAAGCTTTCATTTAAACATCATTTATTTTTAAGTCCTGCCCCCGTTAGGCGAGACATATGAATCCGCGGATTTCTTGTTAAAATAAAACCACCTTTTATCCAAATTCATTTAAAGTAATCAGGGTTCGACACTAACGGTAGTCCTGTAGTCTGAGACCACCAGAAATTGCCTCCAAGCTGAGTAGTCCCGTGGACTGCCTACTTTTGACAAGATACTTTCATACATATGAGATTTTTTTTTTTTAATTACTTGCTTTGGTTTTACAGCAGGATCTTAAGCCCAAGGACCCTGTTGAAGAGAGACGACTGCAGGAGTTGAAGAACATGGCCGCTCATTGGCAACAAGCCCAGCAAATGCAACAACAGTGGGCACCTCCTGGAGCACCGCCACCAAGTAGGTCATTTATAGATTAATACTGGTATTAGATTTTGGGCTAATTGTACATCATCATCAATTTAAAAATGATTAACCTTCTGAAAATTACAAATAAAAAACTAATCATTTATAATGAAAAGTTATTGATATTGAAGTTATTGATATTGAATATGACAAATAAAAAATATAACATTTATATATTATAAGTTATTTGATGGTGTTTTGGCAGACAGTCCTTATGGAACAGGTATTAGCTGCTATTCTTAAAGCTTGGAATGGAAACGATGATATCCTGCTATATAAGATGGTATTAGTGTACTCCTGCCACTCCATTTGTGTAATATTAGCTGCTGATGCACAGTGTATTCTATGTGTGCATTGATATCATTTGTCCGTGTTTATTGATATTTTTGTATCATTGGTCAGTGTTTAATGATATCACTTGCCAGTTTTTATATACCATTTTTCAGTGTTTATTGATATCATTTGTCAGTGTTCATTGATATCATTTGTCAGTGTTTATTGTATATCAATCATGAATGGTCAGTGTTCATTGATATCATTGGTCAGTGTTCATTGATATGATGTGTCAATGTTTATTGATATCATTTGTCAGTGTTTATTGATATCATTTGTCAGTGTTTATTGATATCATCTATCAGTGTTCATTGATATCATTGGCCAGGTCAGTGTTCATTGATATCATGTGTTGGTGTGCATTGATATCATCAGTGTTCATTGATATCATTTGTCACAGTTTATTGATATCATTTGTCAGTGAGCATTGATATCATTGGTCAGTGTTTATTGATATCATTTGTTACTTCATTGATATCATTTGTCAGTGAGCATTGATATCATTGGTCATTGAGAATTGATATCATTTGTCAATGAGCATTGCTATCATTGGTCAGTGTTTATTTTGATATCATTGTCAGTGAGCATTGGTCAGTATTGTTTGTCGGTGAGCATTGATATCA
>JAWPHD010022910.1:0-23642 GCA_037043455.1 Cyrtodaria siliqua | reverse complement strand
CTTAAGCATATATATTTCATTCTTACACATATATATTCAGTTCTTACGCATATATATTCAATTCTTGCGCATATATATTCCGTTCTTACACATATATATTCTTACACATATATTCCGTTCTTACACATATATATTCCGTTTTTACACATATATATTCCGTTCTTACACATATATTTTCTGCTCTTACACATTTATATTCCGTTCTTACACGTATATATTCCGTTCCTACACATATATATTCCGTTCTTACACATATATATTCCGTTCTTACACATATATATTCCGTTCTTACGCATATATATTCCGTTCTTTTGCATATATATTCAGTTTTACGCATATATATTCAGTTCTTACGCATATATATTCAGTTCTTACACATATATATTCAGTTCTTACACATATATATTCAGTTCTTACGCATATATATTCCGTTCTTACACATATATATTCCATTCTTACGCATATATATTCCGTTCTTACACATATATATTCCGTTCTTACGCATATATATTCTTCACATATATTCCGTTCTCACTCATATATATTCAGTCCTTACACATATATATTCCGTTCTTACACATATATATTCCGTTCTAACGCATATATATTCCGAACTTACACATATATATTCCGTTCTTACACGTATATATTCCGTTCTTACACGTATATATTCGTTTTTACACATATATATTCCGTTTTTTCACATATATATTCCGTTCTAACACATATATATTCTGTTCTTGCACATATATATTCCGTTCTTACACGTATATATTCCGTTCTTACACATATATATTCCGTTCTTACACATATATTCCGTTCTTACGCATATATATTCCGTTCTTTCGCATATATATTCAGTTTTACGCATATATATTCAGTTCTTACGCATATATATTCCGTTCTTACACATATATATTCCGTTCTTACGCATATATATTCTTACACATATATTTCGTTCTTAGACATATATATTCCGTTCTTACACATAAATATTCCGTTCTTACGCATATATATTCAGTTCTTACGCATATATATTCCGTTATTACGCACATATATTCAGTTCTTACACATATATCTTCTGTTCTTACACATATATATTCAGTTCTTACACATATATATGCCGTTCTTACACATATATATTCCGTTCTTACGCATATATATTCAGTTCTTACGCATATATATTCAGTTCTTACGACTATATATTCAGTTCTAACGCATATATATTCAGTTCTTACGCATATATATTCAGTTCTTACACATATATATTCAGTTCTTACACATATATATTCAGTTCTTACACATATAAATTCCCTTTTTACACATATATATTCCGTTCTTACAAATATATATTCTATTCTTACACATATATATTCCGTTCTTACACGTACATATTCCGCTCTTACACATATATATTCCGTTCTTACACATATATATTCCGTCCTTACACATATATTCCGTTCTTACGCATATATATTCCGTTTTTTCGCATATATATTCAGTTTTACGCATATATATTCAGTTCTTACGCATATATATTCCGTTCTTAAACATATATATTCAGTTTTTACACATATATATTCAGTGCTTACGCATATATATTCCGTTCTTACACATATATATTCCGTTCTTACGCATATATATTCAGTTCTTACGCATATATATTCAGTTCTTACACATATATATTCAGTTGTTACACATATATATTCCGTTCTTACACATATATATTCCGTTCTTACACGTACATATTCCGTTCTTACGCATATATATTCCGTTCTTACACATATATATTCAGTTGTTACACATATATATTCCGTTCTTACAAGTACATATTCCGTTCTTACGCAAATATATTCCGTTCTAACACATATATATTCCGTTCTTACACGTATATATTCCGTTCTACGCATATATATTCCGTACTTACGCATATATTTTCCGTTCTTACGCATACATATTAATTTCATACACATATATATTTCGTTCTTACGCATATATATTCAGTTCTTACGCATATATATTTCGTTCTTACGCATATATATTCAGTTCTTACACATATATATTCTGTTCTTACAAATATATATTCAGTTCTTACACATATATATTCCGTTCTTACACATATATATTCCGTTCTTACACATATATTTTCTGTTCTTACACATATATATTCCGTTCTTACACATATATATTCCGTTCTTACGCATATATATTCAGTTTTTACGAATATATATTCAGTTCTTACGCATATATATTCAGTTCTTACACATATATATTCAATTTTATGCATATATATTCAGTTCTTACGCATATATATTCAGTTCTTACACATATATATTCAGTTCTTACGCATATATATTCAGTTCTGACACATATGTATTCAGTTCTTACACATATATATTCAGATCTTACACATATATATTCCCTTTTTACACATATATATTCCGTTCTTACACATATATATTCTGTTCTTACACATATATATTCCCTTTTTACACATATATATTCCGTTCTTACACATATATATTCAGTTCTCACACATATATATTCCGTTCTTACGCATATATATTCCGTTCTTACGCATATATATTCAATTCTTACGCATATATATTCAGTTCTTACACATATATATTCAGTTCTTACACATATATATTCAGTTCTTACACATATATATTCAGTTTTTACGCATATATATTCAGTTCTTTCGCATATATATTCAGTTCGTACGCATATATGTTCAGTTCTTATGCATATATATTCAGTTCTTACGCATATATATTCAGTTATTACGCATATATATTCCGTTATTAAACTTACATATTCCGTTCTTACGCATATATATTCTTACACATATATTCCGTTCTTACACATATATATTCCGTTCTTACGCATATATATTCATTTCTTACACATATATATTCAGTTCTTACACATATATATTCACTTCTTACACATATATATTCCGTTCTTACACATATATATTCCGTTCTTACACATATATATTCAGTTTTTACACATATATATTCCGTTCTTAAACATATATATTCCGTTCTTACGCATATATGTTCAGTTCTTACGCATATATATTCCGTTCTTACGCATATATATTCAGTTCTTACGCATATATATTCCGTTCTTACACATATATATTCCGTTCTTACACATATAATATTCCGTTCTTACGCATATATATTGCGTTCTTATGTATATATATTCCGTTCTTACACATATATATTCAGTTCTTACACATATATATTCCGTTCTGACGCATATATATTCTTACACATATATTTCGTTCTTACACATATATATACCGTTCTTACACATATATATTCCGTTCTAACGCATATGTATTCCGTTCTTACACATATATATTCCGTTCTTACACGTATATATTCCGTTCTTACACGTATATATTCCGTTCTTACACATATATATTCCGTGTCTACACATATATATTCCGTTCTTACGCATATATATTCTTACACATATATTCCGTTCTTACACATATATATTCCGTTCTTACGCATATATATTCATTTCATACACATATATATTCAGTTCTTACACATATATATTCACTTCTTACACATATATATTCCGTTCTTACACATATATATTCCGTTCGTACACATATATATTCCGATCTTACACATATATATTCTGTTTTTACACATATATATTCCGTTCTTACACATATATTTTCCGATATTACGCATATATGTTCAGTTCTTACACATATATATTCAGTTCTTACACATATATATTCACTTCTTACACATATATATTCCGTTCTTACACATATATATTCCGTTCTTACACATATATATTCAGTTTTTACACATATATATTCCGTTCTTAAACATATATATTCCGTTCTTACGCATATATGTTCAGTTCTTACGCATATATATTCCGTTCTTACGCATATATATTCAGTTCTTATGCATATATATATTCCGTTCTAACGCATATATATTCCGTTCTTACACATATATATTCCGTTCTAACACGTATATATTCCGTTCTTACACGTATGAATTCCGTTCTTACACATATATATTTCGTTTCTTCACATATATATTCCGTTCATACACATATATATTCTTTTCTTACACATATATATTCCGTTCTTACGAATATATATTCTTACACATATATTCCGTTCTTACACATATATATTCAGTTCTTACACATATATATTCCGTTCTTACACATATATACTCTGTTCTTACGAATATATATTCAGTTCTTACGCATATATATTCAGTTCTTGCGCATATATATTCCATTCTTACACATATATATTCCGTTCTTACACATATATATTCAGTCCTTACACATATATATTCAGTTCTTACGCATATATGTTCAGTTCTTACGCATATATGTTCAGTTCATACGCATATATGTTCAGTTCTTACGCATACATATTCAGTTCTTACGCATATATATTCAGTTCTTACTTATATATATTTAGTTTTTACGCATACATATTCAGTTCTTACGCTTATATATTCAGTTCTTACGCATATATGTTTAGTTCTTACGCATATATGTTCAGTTCTTACGCATATATGTTTAGTTCTTACGAATATATGTTCAGTTCTAACATATACATACTCAGTTATTACGCATATATATTCAGTTCTTAATTATATATATTCAGTTCTTACGCATACATATCCAGTTCTTACGCATATATATTCAGTTCTTACGCATATATTTTCATTTCTTAAGCATATATATTCAGTTCTTACGCATATATATTCAGCTCTTACGCATATATGTTCAGTTCTTACGCATATATATTCAGTTCTTACGCATATATATTCAGTTCTTACGCATATATATTGAGTTTTACGCAAATATATTCCGTTCTAACACATATATATTCCGTTCTTACACGTATATATTCCGTTCTACGCATATATATATTCCGTACTTACGCATATATTTTCCGTTCTTACGCATACATATTAATTTCATACACATATATATTTCGTTCTTACGCATATATATTCAGTTCTTACGCATATATATTTCGTTCTTACGCATATATATTCAGTTCTTACACATATATATTCTGTTCTTACAAATATATATTCAGTTCTTACACATATATATTCCGTTCTTACACATATATATTCCGTTCTTACACATATATTTTCTGTTCTTACACATATATATTCCGTTCTTACACATATATATTCCGTTCTTACGCATATATATTCAGTTTTTACGAATATATATTCAGTTCTTACGCATATATATTCAGTTCTTACACATATATATTCAATTTTATGCATATATATTCAGTTCTTACGCATATATATTCAGTTCTTACACATATATATTCAGTTCTTACGCATATATATTCAGTTCTGACACATATGTATTCAGTTCTTACACATATATATTCAGATCTAACACATATATATTCCCTTTTTACACATATATATTCCGTTCTTACACATATATATTCTGTTCTTACACATATATATTCCCTTTTTACACATATATATTCCGTTCTTACACATATATATTCAGTTCTCACACATATATATTCCGTTCTTACGCATATATATTCCGTTCTTACGCATATATATTCAATTCTTACGCATATATATTCAGTTCTTACACATATATATTCAGTTCTTACACATATATATTCAGTTCTTACACATATATATTCAGTTCTTACGCATATATATTCCGTTCTTTCGCATATATATTCAGTTCGTACGCATATATGTTCAGTTCTTATGCATATATATTCAGTTCTTACGCATATATATTCAGTTATTACGCATATATTTTCCGTTATTAAACTTACATATTCCGTTCTTACGCATATATATTCTTACACATATATTCCGTTCTTACACATATATATTCCGTTCTTACGCATATATATTCATTTCTTACACATATATATTCAGTTCTTACACATATATATTCACTTCTTACACATATATATTCCGTTCTTACACATATATATTCCGTTCTTACACATATATATTCAGTTTTTACACATATATATTCCGTTCTTAAACATATATATTCCGTTCTTACGCATATATGTTCAGTTCTTACGCATATATATTCCGTTCTTACGCATATATATTCAGTTCTTACGCATATATATTCCGTTCTTACACATATATATTCCGTTCTTACACATATATATTCCGTTCTTACGCATATATATTGCGTTCTTATGTATATATATTCCGTTCTTACACATATATATTCAGTTCTTACACATATATATTCCGTTCTGACGCATATATATTCTTACACATATATTTCGTTCTTACACATATATATTCCGTTCTTACACATATATATTCCGTTCTAACGCATATGTATTCCGTTCTTACACATATATATTCCGTTCTTACACGTATATATTCCGTTCTTACACGTATATATTCCGTTCTTACACATATATATTCCGTGTCTACACATATATATTCCGTTCTTACGCATATATATTCTTACACATATATTCCGTTCTTACACATATATATTCCGTTCTTACGCATATATATTCATTTCATACACATATATATTCAGTTCTTACACATATATATTCACTTCTTACACATATATATTCCGTTCTTACACATATATATTCCGTTCGTACACATATATATTCCGATCTTACACATATATATTCTGTTTTTACACATATATATTCCGTTCTTACACATATATTTTCCGATATTACGCATATATGTTCAGTTCTTACACATATATATTCAGTTCTTACACATATATATTCACTTCTTACACATATATATTCCGTTCTTACACATATATATTCCGTTCTTACACATATATATTCAGTTTTTACACATATATATTCCGTTCTTAAACATATATATTCCGTTCTTACGCATATATGTTCAGTTCTTACGCATATATATTCCGTTCTTACGCATATATATTCAGTTCTTATGCATATATATATTCCGTTCTAACGCATATATATTCCGTTCTTACACATATATATTCCGTTCTAACACGTATATATTCCGTTCTTACACGTATGAATTCCGTTCTTACACATATATATTTCGTTTCTTAACATATATATTCCGTTCATACACATATATATTCTTTTCTTACACATATATATTCCGTTCTTACGAATATATATTCTTACACATATATTCCGTTCTTACACATATATATTCAGTTCTTACACATATATATTCCGTTCTTACACATATATACTCTGTTCTTACGAATATATATTCAGTTCTTACGCATATATATACAGTTCTTGCGCATATATATTCCATTCTTACACATATATATTCCGTTCTTACACATATATATTCAGTCCTTACACATATATATTCAGTTCTTACGCATATATGTTCAGTTCTTACGCATATATGTTCAGTTCATACGCATATATGTTCAGTTCTTACGCATACATATTCAGTTCTTACGCATATATATTCAGTTCTTACTTATATATATTTAGTTTTTACGCATACATATTCAGTTCTTACGCTTATATATTCAGTTCTTACGCATATATGTTTAGTTCTTACGCATATATGTTCAGTTCTTACGCATATATGTTTAGTTCTTACGAATATATGTTCAGTTCTAACATATACATACTCAGTTATTACGCATATATATTCAGTTCTTACTTATATATATTCAGTTCTTACGCATACATATCCAGTTCTTACGCATATATATTCAGTTCTTACGCATATATTTTCATTTCTTAAGCATATATATTCAGTTCTTACGCATATATATTCAGCTCTTACGCATATATGTTCAGTTCTTACGCATATATATTCAGTTCTTACGCATATATATTCAGTTCTTACGCATATATATTGAGTTTTACGCATATATATTCTTACATATATTCCGTTCTTACACATATATATTCAGTTCTTACACAAATATATTCCGTTCTTACGCATATATATTCCGTTCTTACGCATATATATTCAATTCTTACGCATATATATTCAGTTCTTACACATATATATTCAGTTCTTACACATATATATTCAGTTCTTACACATATATATTCAGTTCTTACGCATATATATTCAGTTCTTACGCATATATATTCAGTTCTTACACATATATATTCCGCTCTTACGCATATATATTCCGTTCTTACGCATATATATTCAGTTCTTACGCATATATATTCCGTTCTTACACATATATATTCCGTTCTTACACATATATATTCCGTTCTTACGCATATATATTGCGTTATTATGCATATATATTCCGTTCTTACGCATATATATTCAGTTCTTACACATATATAGTCCGTTCTTACGCATATATATTCCGTTCTTACAACTATATATACAGTTCTTACACATATATATTCATTCTGACGCATATATATTCTTACACATATATTTCGTTCTTACACATATATATTCCGTTATTACACATATATATTCCGTTCTAACGCATATGTATTCCGTTCTTACACATATATATTCCGTTCTTACACGTATATATTCCGTTCTTACACGTATATATTCCGTTCTTACACATATATATTCCGTTTCTACACATATATATTCCGTTCTTACGCATATATATTCAGTTCTTATGCATATATATATTCCGTTCTAACGCATATATATTCCGTTCTTACACATATATATTCCGTTAGAACACGTATATATTCCGTTCTTACACGTATGAATTCCGTTCTTACACATATATATTCCGTTTCTTCACATATATATTCCGTTCTTACACATATATATTCTTTTCTTACACATATATATTCCGTTCTTACGAATATATATTCTTACACATATATTCCGTTCTTACACATATATATTCAGTTCTTACACATATATATTTCCGTTCTTACACATATATACTAAGTTCTTACGAATATATATTCAGTTCTTACGCATATATATTCAGTTCTTGCGCATATATATTCCATTCTTACACATATATATTGCGTTCTTACACATAATATATTCAGTCCTTACACATATATATTCAGTTCTTACGCATATATGTTCAGTTCTTACGCATATATGTTCAGTTCATACGCATATATGTTCAGTCTTACGCATACATATTCAGTTCTTACGCATATATATTCCGTTCTTACGCATATATATTTAGTTTTTACGCATACATATTCAGTTCTTACGCTTATATATTCAGTTCTTACGCATATATGTTTAGTTCTTACGCATATATGTTCAGTTCTTACGCATATATGTTTAGTTCTTACGAATATATGTTCAGTTCTAACATATACATATTCATTTATTACGCATATATATTCATTTCTTACTTACATATATTCAGTTCTTACGCATACATATCCAGTTCTTACGCATATATATTCAGTTCTTACGCATATATTTTCATTTCTTAAGCATATATATTCAGTTTCTTACGCATATATATTCAGCTCTTACGCATATATGTTCAGTTCTTACGCATATATATTCAGTTCTTACGCATATATATTCAGTTCTTACGCATATATATTCAGTTTTACGCATATATATTCTTACATATATTCCGTTCTTACACATATATATTCAGTTCTTACACATATATATTCCGTTCTTACGCATATATATTCCGTTCTTACGCATATATATTCCGTTCTTACGAATATATATTCAATTCTTACGCATATATATTCAGTTCTTACACATATATATTCAGTTCTTACACATATATATTCAGTTCTTACACATATATATTCAGTTCTTACGCATATATATTCAGTTCTTACGCATATATATTCAGTTCTTACACATATATATTCCGCTCTTACGCATATATATTCCGTTCTTACGCATATATATTCAGTTCTTACGCATATATATTCCGTTCTTACACATATATATTCCGTTCTTACACATATATATTCCGTTCTTACGCATATATATTGCGTTCTTATGCATATATATTCCGTTCTTACGCATATATATTCAGTTCTTACACATATATATTCCGTTCTTACGCATATATATTCCGTTCATACACCTATATATACAGTTCTTACACATATATATTCCGTTCTGACGCATATATATTCGTACACATATATTTCGTTCTTACACATATATATTCCGTTTTTTACACATATATATTCCGTTCTAACGCATATGTATTCCGTTCTTACACATATATATTCCGTTCTTACACGTATATATTCCGTTCTTACAAGTATATATTCCGTTCTTACACATATATATTCCGTTTCTACACATATATATTCCGTTCTTACGCATATATATTCAGTTCTTACGCATATATATTATTCCGTTCTCACGCCATATATATTCCGTTCTTACACATATATAATCCGTTCTAACAGCGTATATATTCCGTTCTTACACATATAAATTCCGTTCTTACACCATATATATTCCGTTTCTTCACATATATATTCCGTTCTTACACATATATATTCTTTTCTTACACATATATATTCCGTTCTGAAGCATATATATTCTTACAACATATATTCCGTACTTACACATATATATTCAGTTCTTACACATATATATTCCTTTCTTACACATATATATTCCGTTCTTACGAATATATATTCAGTTCTTACGCATATATATTCAGTTCTTGCGCATATATATTCCGTTCTTACTCATATATATTCCGTTCTTACACATATATATTCAGTCCTTACACATATATATTCAGTTCTTACGCATATATGTTCAGTTCTTACGCATATATGTTCAGTTCATACGCATATATGTTCAGTTCTTACGCATACATATTCAGTTCTTACGCATATATATTCAGTTCTTACTTATATATATTTAGTTTTGACGCATACATATTCAGTTCTTAGGGCTTATATATTCAGTTCTTACGCATATATGTTTAGTTCTTACGCATATATGTTCAGTTCTTACGCATGTATGTTTAGTTCTTACGCATATATATTCAGTTTTTACATATACATATTCAGTTCTTACGCATATATATTCAGTTCTTACGCATATATATTCAATTCTTACGCATATATACAATTCTTACACATATATATTCAGTTCTTACACATATATATTCAGTTCTTACACATATATATTCAGTTCTTACGCATATATATTCAGTTCTTACACATATATATTCCGTTCTTACGCATATATATTGCGTTCTTATGCATATATATTCCGTTCTTACGCATATATATTCAGTTCTTACACATATATATTCCGTTCTTACGCATATATATTCCGTTCTTACACCTATATATACAGTTCTTACACATATATATTCCGTTCTGACGCATATATATTCTTACACATATATTTCGTTCTTACACATATATATTCCGTTATTACACATATATATTCCGTTCAAACGCATATGTATTCCGTTCTTACACATATAATATTCCGTTCTTACACGTATATATTCCGTTCTTACACGTATATATTCCGTTCTTACACATATATATTCCGTTTCTACACATATATATTCCGTTCTTACTTATATATATTTAGTTTTGACGCATACATATTCAGTTCTTACGCTTATATATTCAGTTCTTACGCATATATGTTTAGTTCTTACGCATATATGTTCAGTTCTTACGCATGTATGTTTAGTTCTTACGCATATATATTCAGTTTTTACATATACATATTCAGTTCTTACGCATATGTATTCCGTTCTTACACATATATATTCCATTCTTACACGTATATATTCCGTTCTTACACGTATATATTCCGTTCTTACACATATATATTCCGTTCTTACACGTATGAATTCCGTTCTTACACATATATATTCCGTTTCTTCATATATATATTCCGTTCTTACACATATATATTCTTTTCTTACACATATATATTCCGTTCTTACGAATATATATTCTTACACATATATTCCGTTCTTACACATATATATTCAGTTCTTACACATATATATTCCGTTTTTACACATATATACTAAGTTCTTACGAATATATATTCAGTTCTTACGCATATATATTCAGTTCTTGCGCATAAATATTCCATTCTTACACATATATATTCCGTTCTTACACATATATATTCAGTCCTTACACATATATATTCAGTTCTTACGCATATATGTTCAGTTCTTACGCATATATGTTCAGTTCATACGCATATATGTTCAGTTCTTACGCATACATATTCAGTTCTTACGCATATATATTCAGTTCTTACTGATATATATTTAGTTTTTACGCATACATATTCAGTTCTTACGCTTATATATTCAGTTCTTACGCATATATGTTTAGTTCTTACGCATATATGTTCAGTTCTTACGCATATATGTTTAGTTCTTACGAATATATGTTCAGTTCTAACATATACATATTCAGTTATTACGCATATATATTCAGTTCTTACTTATATATATTCAGTTCTTACGCATACATATCCAGTTCTTACGCATATATATTCCGTTCTTACACATATATATTCCGTTCTTACACATATATATTCCGTTCTTACGCATATATATTGCGTTCTTATGCATATATATTCCGTTCTTACGCATATATATTCAGTTCTTACACATATATATTCCGTTCTTACGCATATATATTCCGTTCTTACACCTATATATACAGTTCTTACACATATATATTTCCGTTCTGACGCATATATATTCTTACACATATATTTCGTTCTTACACATATATATTCGTTATTACACATATATATTCCGTTTTAACGCATATGTATTCCGTTCTTACACATATATATTCCGTTCTTACACGTATATATTCCGTTCTTACACGTATATATTCCGTTCTTACACATATATATTCCGTTTCTACACATATATATTCCGTTCTTACGCATATATATTCAGTTCTTATGCATATATATATTCCGTTCTAACGCATATATATTCCGTTCTTACACATATATATTCCAATCTAACACGTATATATTCCGTTCTTACACGTATGAATTCCGTTCTTACACATATATATTCCGTTTCTTCACATATATATTCCGTTCTTACACATATATATTCTTTTCTTACACATATATATTCCGTTCTTACGAATATATATTCTTACACATATATTCCGTTCTTACACATATATATTCAGTTCTTACACATATATATTCCGTTCTTACACATATATACTAAGTTCTTACGAATATATATTCAGTTCTTACGCATATATATTCAGTTCTTGCGCATATATATTCCATTCTTACACATATATATTCCGTTCTTACACATATATATTCAGTCCTTACACATATATATTCAGTTCTTACGCATATATGTTCAGTTCTTACGCATATATGTTCAGTTCATACGCATATATGTTCAGTTCTTACTGATATATATTTAGTTTTTACGCATACATATTCAGTTCTTTCGCTTATATATTCAGTTCTTACGCATATATGTTTAGTTCTTACGCATATATGTTCAGTTCTTACGCATATATGTTTAGTTCTTACGAATATATGTTCAGTTCTAACATATACATATTCAGTTATGACGCATATATATTCAGTTCTTACTTATATATATTCAGTTCTTACGCATACATATCCAGTTCTTACGCATATATATTCAGTTCTTACGCATATATTTTCATTTCTTAAGCATATATATTCAGTTCTTACGCATATATATTCAGCTCTTACGCATATATGTTCAGTTCTTACGCATATATATTCAGTTCTTACGCATATATATTCAGTTCTTACGCATATATATTCAGTTTTACGCATATATATTCTTACATATATTCCGTTCTTACACATATATATTCAGTTCTTACACATATATATTCCGTTCTTACGCATATATATTCCGTTCTTACGCATATATATTCCGTTCTTACGCATATATATTCAATTCTTACGCATATATATTCAGTTCTTACACATATATATTCAGTTCTTACACATATATATTCAGTTCTTACACATATATATTCAGTTCTTACGCATATATATTCAGTTCTTACGCATATATATTCAGTTCTTACACATATATATTCCGCTCTTACGCATATATATTCCGTTCTTACGCATATATATTCAGTTCTTACGCATATATATTCCGTTCTTACACATATATATTCCGTTCTTACACATATATATTCCGTTCTTACGCATATATATTGCGTTCTTATGCATATATATTCCGTTCCTACGCATATATATTCAGTTCTTACACATATATATTCCGTTCTTACGCATATATATTCCGTTCTTACACCTATATATACAGTTCTTACACATATATATTCCGTTCTGACGCATATATATTCTTACACATATATTTCGTTCTAACACATATATATTCCGTTATTACACATATATATTCCGTTCTAACGCATATGTATTCCGTTCTTACACATATATATTCCGTTCTTACACGTATATATTCCGTTCTTACACGTATATATTCCGTTCTTACACATATATATTCCCTTTCTACACATATATATTCCGTTCTTACGCATATATATTCAGTTCTTACGCATATATATATTCCGTTCTCACGCATATATATTCCGTTCTTACACATATATATTCCGTTCTAACACGTATATATTCCGTTCTTACACATATAAATTCTTTTCTTACACATATATATTCCGTTCTTAAGCATATATATTCTTACACATATATTCCGTACTTACACATATATATTCCGTTCTTACACATATATATTCCGTTCTTACGAATATATATTCAGTTCTTACGCATATATATTCAGTTATTGCGCATATATATTCCGTTCTTACACATATATATTCCGTTCTTACACATATATATTCAGTCCTTACACATATATATTCAGTTCTTACGCATATATGTTCAGTTCTTACGCATATATGTTCAGTTCATACGCATATATGTTCAGTTCTTACGCATACATATTCAGTTCTTACGCATATATATTCAGTTCTTACTTATATATATTTAGTTTTGACGCATACATATTCAGTTCTTACGCTTATATATTCAGTTCTTACGCATATATGTTTAGTTCTTACGCATATATGTTCAGTTATTACGCATGTATGTTCAGTTCTTACGCATATATATTCAGTTTTTACATATACATATTCAGTTATTACGCATATATATTCAGTTCTTACTTATATATATTCAGTTCTTACGCATACATATCCAGTTCTTACGCATATATATTCAGATCTTACGCATATATATTCAGTTCTTAAGCATATATATTCAGTTATTACGCATATATGTTCAGTTCTTACGCATATATATTCAGTTCTTACGCAAATATATTCAGTACTTACGCATATATATTCAGTTTTACGCATATATATTCTAACATATATTCCGTTCTTACACATATATATTCAGTTCTTACACATATATATTCCGTTCTTACGCATATATATTCCGTTCTTACGCATATATATTCCATTCTTACGCATATATATTCAATTCTTACGCATATATATTCAGTTCTTACACATATATATTCAGTTCTTACACATATATATTCAGTTCTTACACATATATATTCAGTTCTTACGCATATATATTCATTTCTTTCGCATATATATTAAGTTCGTACGCATATATGTTCAGTTCTTATGCATATATATTCAGTTCTTACGCATATATATTCAGTTCTTACGCATATATATTCCGTTATTAAACTTACATATTCCGTTCTTACGCATATATATTCTTACACATATATTCCGTTCTTACACATATATATTCCGTTCTTACTCATATATATTCATTTCTTACACATATATATTCTGTTCTTACACATATATATTCACTTCTTACACATATATATTCCGTTCTTACACATATATATTCCGTTCTTACACATATATATTCCGTACTTACATATATATATTCAGTTTTTACACATATATATTCCGTTCTTACACATATATATTCCGTTATTACGCATATATGTTCAGTTCTTACGCATATATATTCCGTTCTTACGCATATATAGTCAGTTCTTACACATATATATTCCGTTCGTACGCATATATATTCCGTTCTTACACATATATATTCAGTTCTTACACATATATATTCCGTTCTTACAAATATATATTCAGTTGTAACAAATATATATTCCGTTCTTACACGTATATATTCCGTTCTTACACGTATATATTCCGTTTTTACACATATATATTCCGTTTTTACACATATATATACCGTTCTTACACATATATATTCTGTTCTTACACATATATATTCCGTTCTTACAAATATATATTCAGTTGTAACAAATATATATTCCGTTCTTACACATATATATTCCGTTCTTAAACGTACATATTCCGTTCTTACACATATATATTCCGTTCTTACACATATATATTCCGTTCTTGCACATATATATTCCGTTCTTACGCATATATATTCAGTTCTTACGCATATATATTCAGTTCTGACAAATATATATTCAGTTTTTACAAATACATATTCAGTTCTTACACATATATATTCAGTTGTTACACCTATATATTCCGTTCTTACACATATATATTCCGTTCTTACACATATATATTCCGTTCTTACACGTATATATTCCGTTATTATGCATATATATTCGGTACTTAAGCATATATATACCGTTCTCACGCATATATATTCCGTTCTAACGCATATATATTCAGTTCTTACGCATATATATTCAGTTCTTACACATATATATTCAGTTTTTACAATTACATATTCAGTTCTTACACATATATATTCAGTTTTTACAAATACATATTCAGTTCTTACAAATATATATTCCGTTCTTACACGTATATATTCCGATCTTACACGTATTTATTCCGTTTTTACACATATAGATTCCGTTTTTACACATATATATTCCGTTCTTACACATAAATATTCTGTTCTTACACATATATATTCCGTTCTTACAAATATATATTCAGTTGTAACAAATATATATTCCGTTCTTACACATATATATTTTGTTCTTAAACGTACATATTCCGTTCTTACACATATATATTCCGTTCTTACACATATATATTCCGTTCTTACACATATATATTCCGTTCTTACGCATATATATTCACTTCTTACGAATATATATTCAGTTCTTACACATATTTATTCAGTTCTTACAAATACATATTCAGTTCTTACTCATATATATTCAGTTCTTACACATATATATTCCGTTCTTACACATATATATTCCGTTCTTACACATATATATTCCGTTCTTAAACGTACATTCCGTTCTTACGGATATATATTCCGTTCTTACACATATATATTCCGTTCTTACACATATATATTCCGTTCTTACGCATATATATTCAGTTCTTACGAATATATATTCAGTTCTTGCACATATTTATTCAGTTCTTACAAATACATATTCAGTTCTTACTCATATATATTCAGTTCTTACACATATATATTCCGTTCTTACACATATATATTCCGTTCTTACACATATATATTCCGTTCTTACACGTATATATTCCGTTCTTACGCATATATAATCCGTACTTAAGCATATATATACCGTTCTTACGCATATATATTCCGTTCTTACACATATATATTTCGTTCTTACGCATATATATTCAGTTCTTACGCATATATGTTCAGTTCTTACGCATATATGTTCTGTTCTTACGCATACATATTTAGTACTTACGCATATATATTCCGTTCTTACGCATATATATTCCGTTCTTACACATATATATTCCGTTCTTACACATATATATTCCGTTATTACGCATATATATTCAGTTCTTATGCATATATATTCAGTTCTTACGCATATATATTCCGTTCTTACGCATATATATTCAGTTCTTACGCATATATATTCAGTTCTTACACATATATATTCCGTTCTTACACGTACATATTCCGTTCTTACGCATATATATTCCGTTCTTACGGATATATGTTCAGTTCTTACTCATATATATTCAGTTCTTACGCATATATATTCCGTTCTTACACATATATATTCCGTTCGTACGCATATATATTCTTACACATATATTCCGTTCTTACACATTTATATTCCGTTCTTACGCATATATATTCAGTTCTTACGCATATATGTTCAGTTCTTACGCATATATGTTCAGTTATTACGCATATATATTCAGTTCTTACACATATATATTCCGTTCTTTCACGTACATATTCCGTACTACGCATATATATTTCGTTCTTACGCATATATGTTCAGTTCTTACGCATTTATATTCAGTTCTTACGCATATATATTCCGTTCTTACACATATATATTCCGTTCTTACGCATATATATTCTTACACATATATTCCGTTCTTACACATATATATTCACTTCTTACACATATATATTCACTTCTTACACATATATATTACGTTCTTACACATGTATATTCCGTTCTTACACATATATATTCCGTTCTTACACATATATATTCCGTTTATACACATATATATTCCGTTATTACGCATATATATTCAGTTCTTACGCATATATATTCAGTTCTGACGCATATATATTCAGTTCTTACGCATATATATTCCGTTCTTACGGATATATATTCCGTTCTTACACATATATATTCCGTTCTTACACATATATATTCCGTTCCTACGCATATATATTGTTACACATCAATTCCGTTCTTAAACATATATATTCAGTACTTACACATATTGTTCCGTTCTTATACATATATATTCCGTTATTACGCATATATGTTCAGTTCTTACGCATATATATTCCGTTCTTACGCATATATATTCAGTTCTTACGCATATATATTCAGTTCTTACGCATATATATTCCGTTCTTACACATATATATTCCGTTCTTAAACATATATATTCCGTTTTTACGCATATATATTGCGTTCTTACGCATATATATTCCGTTCTTACGCATATATATTCAGTTCTTACGCATATATGTTCAGTTCTTACGCATATATGTTCAGTTCTTACGCGTATATGTTCATTTCTTACGCATATATGTTCCGTTCTTACGCATACATATTCAGTTCTTACGCATATATATTCAGTTTTTACTTATATATATTCAGTTCTTACGCATACATATTCAGTTCTTACGCATATATATTCAGTTCTTACGCATATATATTCAGTTCTTAAGCATATATATTTAGTTCTTACGCATATATATTCAGTTCTTACGCATATATATTCAGTTCTTACGCATATATATTCAGTTCTTACGCATATATGTTCAGTTCTTTCGCATATTTATTCAGTTCTTACGCATATATATTCCGTTCTTACGCATATATATTCAATTTTACGCATATATATTCTTACATATATATTCCGTTCTTACGCATATATATTCCGTTCTTACGCATATATATTCAATTTTACGCATATATATTCTTACATATATATTCCGTTCTTACACATATATATTCAGTTCTTACACATATATATTCCGTTCTTACCCATATATATTCCGTTCTTACGCATATATATTCCGTTCTTACGCATATATTTTCAGTTTACCATATATATTCAGTTCTTACGCATATATATTCAGTTCTTACACATATATATTCAGTTCTTACACATATATATTCAGTTCTTACACATTTATATTCAGTTCTTTCGCATATATATTCAGTTCTTACGCATATATGCTCAGTTATTACGCATATATATTCAGTTCTTACGCATATATATTCAGTTCTTACGCATATATATTCCGTTCTTACACATACATATTCCGTTTTTACGCATATATATTCTTACACATATATTCCGTTCTTACACATATATGTTCAGTTCTTACGCATATATATTCAGTTCTTACGCATATATATTCAGTTCTTACACATATATATTCCGTTCTTACACGTACAAATTCCGTTCTTAGGCATATATATTCAGTTCTTACGCATATATATTCAGTTCTTACGCATATATATTCAGTTCTAACACATATATATTCCGTTCTTAAACGTACATATGCCGTTCTTACACATATATATTCCGTTCTTACACATATATATTCCGTTCTTATGCATATATATTCAGTTCTTACACATACATATTCCGTTCTTACGCATATATATTCTTACACATATATTCCGTTCTTAAACGTACATATTCCGTTATTACACATATGTATTCCGTTTTTACACATATATATTCCGTTCTTACACATATATATTCCGTTCTTACGCATAAATATTCAGTTCTTACGCATATATATTCAGTTCTTACACATATATATTCAGTTCTTACAAATACATATTCAGTTTTTACACATATATATTCCGTTCTTACTCATATATATTCCGTTCTTACACGTATATATTCAGTTCTTACGCATATATATCCGGTACTTAAGCATATATATACCGTTCTTACGCATATATATTCCGTTCTTACGCATATATATTCCGTTCTTACGCATATATAGTCCGTTCTTACGGATATATATTCAGTTCTTACGCATATATATTCCGTTCTTACGCATATATATTCAGTTCTTAGGCATATATATTCCGTTCTTACGTAATATATTCCATTCTTACGCATATATATTCAGCTCTGACGCATATATATTCAGTTCTTACGCATACATGTTCAGTTCTTAGGCATATGTGTTCCGTTCTTATACATATATATTCCGTTCATACGCATATATATTCTTACACATATATTCCTTTCTTACACATATATATTCAGTTATTACACATATATGTTCAGTTCTTATGCATATATGTTCAGTTCTTACGCATACATATTCAGTTCTTACGCATATATATTCAGTTCTTACACATATATATTCAGTTCTTACACATATATATTTAGTTCTTACGCATATATATTCAGTTCTTTCGCATATATATTCAGTTCTTACGCATATATGTTCAGTTCTTACGCATATATATTCAGTTCTTACGCATATATATTCAGTTCTTACGCATATATATTCCGTTTCTACACATACATATTCCGTTCTTACGCATATATATTCTTACACATATATTCCGTTCTTACACATATATATTCCGTTCTTACACATATATATTCCGTTCTTAAACGTACATATTCCGTTCTTACACATATATATTCCGTTCTTACACATATATATTCCGTTCTTACACATATATATTCCGTTCTTACGCATATATATTCAGTTCCTACGAATATATATTCATTTCTTACACATATTTATTCAGTTCTTACAAATACATATTCAGTTCTTACTCATATATATTCAGTTCTTACACATATATATTCCGTTCTTACACATATATATTCCGTTCTTACACGTATATATTCCGTTCTTACGCATATATATTCCGTACTTAAGCATATATATACCGTTCTTACGCATATATATTCCGTTCTTACGCATATATATTCCGTTCTTACGCATATATATTCCGTTCTTACGCGTATATATTCAGTTCTTACGCATATATATTCAGATCTTACGCATATATATTCCGTTCTTACACATACATATTCCGTTCTTACGCACATATATTCTTACACATATATTCCGTTCTTACGCATATATATTCAATTTTACGCATATATATTCTTACATATATATTCCATTCTTACACATATATATTCAGTTCTTACACATATATATTCCGTTCTTACCCATATATATTCCGTTCTTACGCATATATATTCCGTTCTTACGCATATATTTTCAGTTTACCATATATATTCAGTTCTTACGCATATATATTCAGTTCTTACACATATATATTCAGTTCTTACACATATATATTCAGTTCTTACACATTTATATTCAGTTCTTACGCATACATATTCAGTTCTTACGCATATATATTCAGTTCTTACACATATATATTCAGTTCTTACACATATATATTCAGTTCTTACGCATATTTATTCAGTTCTTTCGCATATATATTCAGTTCTTACGCATATATGTTCAGTTCTTACGCATATATATTCAGTTCTTACGCATATATGTTCAGTTCTTACTCATAGATATTCAGTTCTTACAAATATATATTCAGTACTTACACATATATATTCAGTTCTTACACATATATATTCAGTTCTGACGCATATATATTCAGTTCTTACACATATATATTCAGTTCTTACGCATATATATTTCGTTCTTACGCATATATATTCAGTTCTTACTCATATATATTCAGTTCTTACACATATATGTTCACTTCTTACACATATATATTCCGTTCTTACACATATATATACCGTTATTACACATATATATTCCGTTCTTACACATATATGTTCCGTTATTACGCATATATATTCAGATCTTACGCATATATATTCAGTTCTTACACATATGTATGCAGTTTTACGCATATATATTCAGTTCTTACGCATATATATTCAGTTCTTACGCATATATATTCAGTTTTTACGCATATATTCAGTTCTTACGCGAATATATTCAGTTCTTACACATATATATTCAGTTTTTACACATATATATTCCATTCTTACACATATATATTCCGTTCTTACATGTACATGTTCCGTTCTTACGCATAAATATTCCGTTCTTACACATATATATTCAGATGTTACACATATATATTCCGTTCTTACAAATATATATTCCGTTCTTACACGTACATATTTCGTTCTTACTCATATATATTCCGTTCTTACACGTATATATTCCGTTCTTACACGTATATATTCCGTTCTTACGCATATATATTCCGTACTTACGCATATATATTCCGTTCTTACGCATATATATTCCGTTCTTACGCATATATTCCGATCTTACGCATATATATTCCGTTCTTACGCATATATATTCCGTTCTTACGCATATATATTCAGTTCTTACATATATATTCAGTTCTTACGCGTATATGTTCCGTTCTTACGCATATATGTTCCGTTCTTACACATATATATTCCGTTCTTACACATATATATTCCGTTCTTACACATATATATTCCGTTCTAACGCATATATATTCCGTATTTACACATATATATTCCGTTCTTACACGTATATATTCCGTTCTTACACTTATATATTTAGTTTTTACGCATACATATTCCGTTCTTACGCATATATATTCAGTTCTTACGCATATATATTCCGTTCTTTCACATATATATTCCGTTCTTACACATATATAATCCGTTCTAACGCATATATATTCCGAACTTACACATATATATTCCGTTCTTACACGTATATATTCCGTTCTTACACATATATATTCCGTTCTTACACATATATATTCCGTTCTTACACATATATATTCCGTTCTTACACGTATATATTCCGTTCTTACGCATATATATTCCGTTCTTACGCATATATATTCCGTTCTTACGCATATATATACAGTTCTTACGCATATATATTCAGTTCTTACGCATATATATTCCGTTCTTACACATACATATTCCGTTCTTACGCATATATATTCTTACACATATATTCCGTTCTTACACATATATATCTCGTTCTTACGCATATATATTCAGTTCTTACGCATATATGTTCAGTTCTTACGCATATATGTTCAGTTCTTACGCATATATATTTAGTTCTTACGCTTATATATTCCGTTCTTACGCATATATATTCAGTTCTTACACATATATA
>JAWPHD010022909.1:0-23643 GCA_037043455.1 Cyrtodaria siliqua | reverse complement strand
ATTCCGTTCTTACACATATATACTCCGTTCTTACACATATATATTCAGTTCTTACACATATATATTCAGTTCTTACACATATATATATTCACTTCTTACACATATATATTCAGTTCTTACACATGTATATTCCGTTCTTACACATATATACACATTTATAATCCGTTCTTACACATATATATTCCGTTCTTACACATACATATTTCATTCTTACACATATATATTCCGTTCTTAAGCATATATATTCAGTTCTTACGCATATATATTCAGTTCTTACACATATATATTCAGTTCTTACAAATATATATTCAGTTCTTACACACATATATTCAGTTCTTACACATATATATTCAGTTCTTACGCATATATATTCATTTCTTATACATATATGTTCAGTACTTACACATATATTTTCCGTTCTTACACGTACATATTACGTTCTTACACATATATATTCCGTTCTTACACATATATATTCCGTTCTTACACATATATATTCCTTTCTTACACATATATATTCAGTTATTACACATATATATTCCGTTCTTACACATATATATTGCGTGATTACGCATATATATTCAGTTCTTACGCATATATATTCCGTTCCTACGCATATATATTCAGTTCTTACGCATATATATTCAGTTCTTACGCATATATATTCACTACTAACGCATATATATTCAGTTCTTACGCATATATATTGAGTTCTTACAAATATATATTCCGTTATAATTACACATATATACACATATATATTCCGTTCTTTCACATATATATTCCATTCTTACACATATATATTCCGTTCTTACGCATATATATTCCGTTCTTACGCATATATATTCAGTTTTTACACATGTATATTCAGTTCTTACAAATATATATTCAGTTCTTACACATATATATTCCGTTATTACGCATATATATTCAGTTCTTATGCATATATATTCATTTCTTACAGATATATGTTCAGTTCTTACGCATATATATTCAGTTTTACGCATATATATTCAGTTCTTACGCATATATATTCAGTTCTTACACATATATATTCAGTTCTTACACATATATATTCCGTTCTTACACATATTTATTCCGTTCTTACACATATATATTCCTTCCTTACACATATATATTCAGTTCTTACACATATATATTCACTTCTTACACATATATATTCCGTTCTTACACATATATATTCAGTTCTTATAGATATATAATCAGTTCTTACGAATATATATTGAGTTCTTACGCATATATATTCAGTTCTTACACATATATATTCCGTTCTTACACGTACATATTCCGTTTTTACACATATATATTCCGTTCTTACACGTATATATTCTGTTCTTACACATATATATTCAGTTCTAACACATATATATTCCCTTCTTACACATATATATTCAGTTCTTACACATATATATTCCGTTCTTACACATATATACACATATATATTCCGTTCTTACACATATATATTCCGTCCTTACACGTACATATTTCGTTCTTACACATATATATTCCGTTCTTACACATATATATTCCGTTCTTTCGCATATATATTCAGGTCTTAATCATATATATTCAGTTCTTACACATATATATTCAGTTCTTACAAATATATATTCAGTTCTTACACATATATATTCAGTTCTTACACATATATATTCTGTTCTTACACATATATATTCCGTTCTTTCACATATATTTTCCGATACACGTATATATTCCGTTCTTACACATATAAATTCCGTTCTTACAAATATATATTCCGTTCTTACACATATATTCAGTTCTTACGCATATATATTCCGATCTTACACATATATATTCCGTTCTTACGCATATATATTCAGTTCTTACGCATATATATTCATTTCTTACACATATATGTTCAGTTCTTAAGCATAAATATTCAGTTTTACGCATATATATTCAGTTATTACACATATATATTCCGTTCTTACGCATATATATTCAGTTCTTACGCATATATATTCATTTCTTACACATATATTTTCCGTTCTTACACGTACATATTCCGTTCTTACACATATATATTCCGTTCTTACACATATGTATTCCGTTCTTACACATATATATTCCGTTCTTACACATATATATTCCGTTCTTATACGTACATATTCTGTATTAAACATATATATTCATTTCTTACACATATATATTCCGTTCTTACACATATATATTGCGTTCTTACACATATATGTTCAGTTCTTACACGTACATATTCCGTTCTTACACATATTATTCCGTTCTTACACACATATATTCCGTTCTTACACATATATATGCAGTTCTTACACATATATATTCACTTCTTACACATATATATTCATTTCTTACACATATATATTCCGTGTTTACTCATATATATTCCGTTCTTACACATATATATTCCGTTCTTACACATATATATTCCGTTCTCACACGTATATATTCCGTTTTACACATATATATTCCGTTCTTACACATATATATTCCGTTCTCACACGTATATATTCCGTTTTACACATATATATTCAGTTCTTACACATATATATTCAGTTCTTACACATATCTTACACATATATATTCAGTTCTTACACATATATATTCCGTTCTTACACATATTTATTCCGTTCTTACAAATATATATTCCGTTCTTACACATATATATTCAGTTCTTACACATATATATTCCGTTCTTACAAATATATAATCCGTTCTTACACGTAAATATTCCGTTCTTACACATATATATTCCGTTCTTACACATATATATTCCGTTCTTACGCATATATATTCAGTTCTTACGCATATATATTCAGTTCTTACACATATATATTCAGTTCTTACAGATATATATTCAGTTCTTACGCATATATATTCAGTTCTTACGCATATATATTCAGTTCTTACGCATATATATTCATTTCCTACACATATATGTTCAGTTCTTACACATATATATTCCGATCTTACACGGTCTTTTTCCGTTCTTACACATATATACTCCGTTCTTACACATATATATTCCGTTCTTACACATATATATTCAGTTCTTACACATATATATTCACTTCTTACACATATATATTCAGTTCTTACACATGTATATTCCGTTC
This sequence comes from Cyrtodaria siliqua, assembly GCA_037043455.1. NCBI lineage: Eukaryota > Metazoa > Mollusca > Bivalvia > Adapedonta > Hiatellidae > Cyrtodaria > Cyrtodaria siliqua. Next base: position 20,512 of record JAWPHD010022909.1, on the reverse strand, counting down.
TTACACATATATACACATATATAATCCGTTCTTACACATATATATTCCGTTCTTACACATACATGTTTCGTTCTTACACATATATATTCCGTTCTGAAGCATATATATTCCGTTCTTACGCATATATATTCAGTTCTTACGCATATATATTCATTTCTTACACATATATGTTCAGTTCTTAAGCATAAATATTCAGTTTTACGCATATATATTCAGTTATTACACATATATATTCCGTTCTTACGCATATATATTCAGTTCTTACATATATATATTCATTTCTTACACATATATTTTCCGTTCTTACACGTACATATTCCGTTCTTACATATATATATTCCGTTCTTACACATATGTATTCCGTTCTTACAAATATATATTCCGTTCTTACACATATATATTCCGTTCTTATACGTACATATTCCGTTCTTACACATATATATTCATTTCTTACACATATATATTCCGTTCTTACACATATATATTGCGTTCTTATGCATATATATTCAGTTTTTACGCATATATATTCCGTTCTTACGCATATATATTCAGTTCTTACGCATATATATTCAGTTCTTACGCATATATATTCAGTTCTTACATATATATTCAGTTCTTACATATATATTTCGGTTCTTACACATATATGTTCAGTTCTTACACATAAATATTCAGTTCTTACACATATATATTCTGTTCTTACACATATTTATTCCGTTCTTACACATATATATTCCGTTCTTACACATATATATTCCGTTCTTTCGCATATATATTCCGTTCTTTCGAATATATATTCAGTTTTACGCATATATATTCAGTTCCTACGCATATATATTCAGTTGTTACGCATATGTATTCAGTTTTACTCATATATATTCAGTTCTTACACATATATATTCAGTACTTACACATATATATTCCGTTTTTACGCATATATATTCCTTTCTTACACGTATATATTCAATTCTTACACGTATATATTCCGTTCTTACACATATATATTCCGATCTTACACGTATATATTCAGTTCTTACACATATATAATCCGTTCTTACACATATATATTCCGTTCTTACACATATATATTCCGTTCTTACACATATATATTCCGTTCTTACACATATATATTCAGTTCTTACACATATATATTCACTTCTTACACATAGATATTCAGTTCTTACACATATATATTCCGTTCTTACGCATATATATTCAGTTCTTACGCATATTTATTCAGTTCTTACGCATATATATACAGTTCTTACACATATATATTTAGTTCTTACACATATATATTCAGTTCTTACACATATTATTCAGTTCTTACACATATATATTCAGTTCTTACACATATATTCCGTTCTTACACATATTATTCCGTTCTTACACACATATATTCCGTTCTTACACATATATATGCAGTTCTTACACATATATATTCACTTCTTACACATATATATTCATTTCTTACACATATATATTCCGTGTTTACTCATATATATTCCGTTCTTACACATATATATTCCGTTCTTACACATATATATTCAGTTCTTACACATATATATTCCGTTCTTACACATATATATTCCGTTCAAACGCATAAATATTCCGTTCTTACACATATATATTCCGTTCTTACACATATATATTCAGTTCTTATAGATTAATAATCAGTTCTTACGAATATATATTGAGTTCTTACGTATATATATTCAGTTCTTACACATATATATTCCGTTCTTACACGTACATATTCCGTTTTTACACATATATATTCCGTTCTTACACGTATATATTCTGTTCTTACACATATATATTCAGTTCTAACACATATATATTCCCTTCTTACACATATATATTCAGTTCTTACACATATATATTCCGTTCTTACACATATATACACATATATATTCCGTTCTTACACATATATATTCCGTCCTTACACGTACATATTTCGTTCTTACACATATATATTCCGTTCTTACACATATATATTCCGTTCTTTCGCATATATATTCAGGTCTTAATCATATATATTCAGTTCTTACACATATATATTCAGTTCTTACAAATATATATTCAGTTCTTACACATATATATTCAGTTCTTACACATATATATTCTGTTCTTACACATATATATTCCGTTCTTTCACATATATTTTCCGATACACGTATATATTCCGTTCTTACACATATAAATTCCGTTCTTACAAATATATATTCCGTTCTTACACATATATTCAGTTCTTACGCATATATATTCCGATCTTACACATATATATTCCGTTCTTACGCATATATATTCAGTTCTTACGCATATATATTCATTTCTTACACATATATGTTCAGTTCTTAAGCATAAATATTCAGTTTTACGCAAATATATTCAGTTATTACACATATATATTTCGTTCTTACGCATATATATTCAGTTCTTACGCATATATATTCATTTCTTACACATATATTTTCCGTTCTTACACGTACATATTCCGTTCTTACACATATATATTCCGTTCTTACACATATGTATTCCGTTCTTACACATATATATTCCGTTCTTACACATATATATTCCGTTCTTATACGTACATATTCCGTTATTAAACATATATATTCATTTCTTACACATATATATTCCGTTCTTACACATATATATTGCGTTCTTACACATATATGTTCAGTTCTTACACGTACATATTCCGTTCTTACACATATTATTCCGTTCTTACACACATATATTCCGTTCTTACACATATATATGCAGTTCTTACACATATATATTCACTTCTTACACATATATATTCATTTCTTACACATATATATTCCGTGTTTACTCATATATATTCCGTTCTTACACATATATATTCAGTTCTTACACATATATATTCCGTTCTCACACGTATATATTCCGTTTTACACATATATATTCCGTTCTTACACATATATATTCCGTTCTCACACGTATATATTCCGTTTTACACATATATATTCAGTTCTTACACATATATATTCAGTTCTTACACATATCTTACACATATATATTCAGTTCTTACACATATATATTCCGTTCTTACACATATTTATTCCGTTCTTACAAATATATATTCCGTTCTTACACATATATATTCAGTTCTTACACATATATATTCCGTTCTTACAAATATATAATCCGTTCTTACACGTAAATATTCCGTTCTTACAAATATATATTCCGTTCTTACACATATATATTCCGTTCTTACGCATATATATTCAGTTCTTACGCATATATATTCAGTTCTTACACATATATATTCAGTTCTTACAGATATATATTCAGTTCTTACGCATATATATATTCAGTTCTTACGCATATATATTCAGTTCTTACGCATATATATTCATTTCCTACACATATATGTTCAGTTCTTACACATATATATTCCGTTCTTACACGGTCTTTTTCCGTTCTTACACATATATACTCCGTTCTTACACATATATATTCCGTTCTTACACATATATATTCAGTTCTTACACATATATATTCACTTCTTACACATATATATTCAGTTCTTACACATGTATATTCCGTTCTTACACATATATACACATATATAATCCGTTCTTACACATATATATTCCATTCTTACACATACATTTTTCGTTCTTACACATATATATTCCGTTCTGAAGCATATATATTCCGTTCTTACGCATATATATTCAGTTCTTACGCATATATATTCATTTCTTACACATATATGTTCAGTTCTTAAGCATAAATATTCAGTTTTACGCATATATATTCAGTTATTGCACATATATATTCCGTTCTTACGCATATATATTCAGTTCTTACATATATATATTCATTTCTTACACATATATTTTCCGTTCTTACACGTACATATTCCGTTCTTACATATATATATTCCGTTCTTACACATATGTATTCCGTTCTTACAAATATATATTCCGTTCTTATACATATATATTCCGTTCCTATACGTACATATTCCGTTCTTACACATATATATTCATTTCTTACACATATATATTCCGTTCTTACACATATATATTCCGTTCTTACGCATATATATTCAGTTCTTACGCATATTTATTCAGTTCTTACGCATATATATACAGTTCTTACACATATATATTTAGTTCTTACACATATATATTCAGTTCTTACACATTTTATACAGTTCTTACACATATATATTCAGTTCTTACACATATATTCCGTTCTTACACATTTTATTCCGTTCTTACACACATATATTCCGTTCTTACACATATATATGCAGTTCTTACACATATATATTCACTTCTTACACATATATATTCATTTCTTACACATATATATTCCGTGTTTACTCATATATATTCCGTTCTTACACATATATATTCCGTTCTTACACATATATATTCAGTTCTTACACATATATATTCCGTTCTTACACATATATATTCCGTTCAAACGCATAAATATTCCGTTCTTACACATATATATTCCGTTCTTACACGTATATATTCCGTTCTTACACGTATATATTATCTTCTTACACATATATATTCCGTTTTTACACATATATATTCCTTTCTTACACGTATATATTCCATTCTTACGCGTATATATTCCGTTCTTACACATATATATTCCGATCTTACACGTATATATTCAGTACTTACACATATATATTCCGTTTTTACACATATATATTCCGTTCTTACACATATATATTCCGTTTTTACACATATATATTCCGTTCTTACACATATATATTCAGTTCTTACACATATATCTTCAGTTCTTACAAATATATATTCCGTTCTTACACATATATATTCCGTTATTACGCATATATATTCAGTTCTTACGCATATATATTCAGTTCTTACGCATATATATTCAGTTCTTACACATATATATTCCGTTCTTTCACGGTCTTATTCCGTTCTTACACATATATACTCCGTTCTTACACATATATATTCCGTTCTTACACATATATATTCAGTTCTTACACATATATATTCACTACTTACACATATATATTCAGTTCTTACACATGTATATTCCGTTCTTACACATATATACACATATATAATCCGTTCTTACACATATATATTCCGTTCTTACACATACATATTTCGTTCTTACACATATATATTCCATTCTTAAGCATATATATTCCGTTCTTACGCATATATATTCAGTTCTTACGCATATATATTCATTTCTTACACATATATGTTCAGTTCTTAAGCATAAATATTCAGTTTTACGCATATATATTCAGTTATTACACATATATATTCCGTTCTTACGCATATATATTCAGTTCTTACGCATATATATTCATTTCTTACACATATATTTTCCGTTCTTACACGTACATATTCCGTTCTTACATATATTTATTTCGTTCTTACACATATGTATTCCGTTCTTACAAATATATATTCCATTCTTACACATATATATTCCGTTCTTATACGTACATATTCCGTTCTTACACATATATATTCATTTCTTACACATATATATTCCGTTCTTACACATATATATTGCGTTCTTATGCATATATATTCAGTTTTTACGCATATATATTCCGTTCTTACGCATATATATTCAGTTATTACGCATATATATTTACGCATATATATTCAGTTCTTACATATATATTCAGTTCTTACATATATATTTCAGTTCTTACACATATATGTTCAGTTCTTACACATAAATAGTCAGTTCTTACACATATATATTCTGTTCTTACACATATTTATTCCGTTCTTACACATATATATTCGTTCTTACACATACAATTCCGTTCTTACACATATATTCCGTTCTTACGCATATATATTCCGTTCTTTCGCATATATATTCAGTTTTACGCATATAAATTAGTTCCTACGCATATATATTCAGTTGTTACGCATATGTATTCAGTTTTACGCATATATATTCAGTTCTTACACATATATATTCAGTACTTACACATATATATTCCGTTTTTACGCATATATATTCCTTTCTTACACGTATATATTCATTCTTACACGTATATATTCCGTTCTTACACACATATATTCCGATCTTACACGTATATATTCAGATCTTACACATATATAATCCGTTCTTACACATATATATTCCGTTCTTACACATATATATTCCGTTCTTACACATATATATTCCGTTCTTACACATATATATTCCGTTCTTACACATATAATATTCACTTCCTACACATAGATATTCAGTTCTTACACATATATATTCCGTTCTTACGCATATATATTCAGTTCTTACGCATATTTATTCAGTTCTTACGCATATATATTCAGTTCTTACACATATATATTTAGTTCTTACACATATATATTCAGTTCTTACACATATATATTCAGTTCTTACACATATATTCCGTTTTTACACATATTTCTTCCGTTCTTACACATATATATTGCATTCTTACACATATATATTCCGTTCTTACACATATAATTCCGTTCTTACACCTATATATTCCGTTCTTACACATATATTCCGTTCTTACGCATATATATTCCGTTCTTTCGCATATATATTGCGTTCTTATGCATATATATTCAGTTTTTACGCATATATATTCCGTTCTTACGCATATATATTCAGTTCTTACGCATATATATTCAGTTCTTACGCATATATATTCAGTTCTTACATATATATTCAGTTCTTACATATATATTTCAGTTCTTACACATATATGTTCAGTTCTTACACATAAATATTCAGTTCTTACACATATATATTCTGTTCTTACACATATTTATTCAGTTCTTACACATATATATTCCGTTCTTACACATACAATTCCGTTCTTACACTATATTCCGTCTTACGCATATATATTCCGTTCTTTCGCATATATATTCAGTTTTACGCATATATATTCAGTTCTTACACATATATATTCCGTTCTTACACATATATATTCCGTTCTAACGCATGAATATTCCGTTCTTACACATATATATTCCGTTCTTACACGTATATATTCCGTTCTTACACGTATATATTATGTTCTTACACATATATATTCCGTTTTTACACATATATATTCCTTTCTTACACGTATATATTCCATTCTTACACGTATATATTCCGTTCTTACACATATATATTCCGATCTTACACGTATATATTCAGTACTTACACATATATATTCCGTTCTTACACATATATATTCCTTTCTTACACGTATATATTCCATTCTTACACGTATATATTCCGTTCTTACACATATATATTCCGTTCTTACACATATATATTCCGTTCTTACACATATATATTCAGTTCTTACACATATATCTTCAGTTCTTACACATATATATTCCGTTCTTACACATATATATTCCGTTCTTACGCATATATATTCAGTTCTTACGCATATATATTCAGTTCTTACGCATATATATTCAGTTCTTACACATATATATTCAGTTCTTACACATATATATTCCGTTCTTACACATATATATTCCGTTCTTACACCTATATATTCCGTTCTTACGCATATGTATTCAGTTTTACGCATATATATTCAGTTCTTACACATATAAATTCAGTTCTTACACATATATTCAGTTGTTACGCATATATTCCGTTTCAGTTCTAACACATATATATTCAGTTCTTACACATATATTCCGTTTTTACACATATATATTCCGTTCTTACACATATATATTCTGTTCTTACACATATATATTCCGATCTTACACTTATATATTCCGTTCTTACACATATATATTCCGTTCTTACACATATATATTCCGTTCTAACGCATATATATTCAGTTCTTACACATATATATTCAGTTCTTACACAAATATATTCAGTTCTTACACATATATATTCCGTTCCTACACATATTTATTCCGTTCTTACACATATATATTCCATTCGTACACATATATATTCCGTTCTTACACATATATATTCAGTTCTTACACATATATATTCATTTCTTACACATATATATTAAGTTCTTACACATATATATTCCGTTCTTATACATATATATTCCGTTCTTACACATATATATTCCGTTCTGACACCATATATATTCCGTTCTTACGCATATATATTCAGTTCTTACACATATATATTCAGTTCTTACGCATATATATTCAGTTCTTACAAATATATATTCAGTTCTTACACATATATATTCCGTTATTTCGCATATATATTCAGTTCTTACGCATATATATTCATTTTTTACACATATATGTTCAGTTCTTACGCATATATATTCATTTCTTACACATATATATTCCGTACTTACACGTACATATTCAGTTCTTACGCATATATATTCATTTCTTACACATATATATTCCGTACTTACACATATATATTCCGTTCTTACACATATATATTCAGTTATTACACATATATATTCACTTCTAACACATATATATTCCATTCTTATACATATATATTCCGTTCTTACACATATATATTCCGTTCTTACACGTACATATTTCGTTCTTACACATATATATTCCGTTCTTAAACGTACATATTCAGTTCTACGCATATATATTCATTTCTTACACATATATATTCCGTTCTTACACATATATATTCCGTTCTTACACATATGTATTCAGTTCTTACGCATATATATTCAGTTCTTACACATATATATTCAGTTCTTACAGATATATATTCAATTTTTACGCATATATATTCCGTTCTTACGCATATGTATTCATTTCTTACACATATATGTTCAGTTCTTACACATATATATTCCGTTCTTACACGTACATATTCCGTTCTTACACATATATATTCCGTTCTACACGTACATATTAAGTTCTTATGCATATATATCAGTTCTTACACATATATATTCAGTTCTTACACATATATATTCAGTTCTAACACATATATATTCAGTTCTTACACATATATTCCGTTTTTACACATATATATTCCGTTCTTACACATATATATTCTGTTCTTATACACATATATATTCCGATCTTACACGTATATATTCCGTTCTTACACATATATATTCCGTTCTTACACATATATATTCCGTTCTGACACATATATTCCGTTCTTACGCATATATATTCCGTTCTTTCGCATATATATTCAGTTTTACGCATATATATTCAGTTCTTACGAATAAATATTCAGTTCTTACGCATATATATTCAGTTTTTACGCTTATATGTGCAGTTCTTACACATATATATTCAGTTCTTACAAATATATATTCCGTTCTTACACATATATATTCCGTTCTTACGCATATATATTCTTACACATATATTCCGTTCTTACACATATATATTCAGTTCTTACACAGATATATTCCGTTCTTACACATATATTCCGTTCTTACGCATATATATTCAGTTCTTACGCATATATACTCCGTTCTTACGCATATATATTCAGTTCTTACGCATATATATTCAGTTCTTACGGATATATATTCAGTTCTTACGGATATATATTCAGTTCTTACGCATATATATTCAGTTCTTACACATATATATTCAGTTCTTACACATATATTTTCAGTTCTTACACATATATATTCACTTCTTACACATATATATTCAGTTCTTACACGTGTATATTCCGTTCTTACACATATATACACATATATAATCCGTTCTTACACATATATATTCCGTTCTTACACATATATATTTCGTTCTTACACATATATATTCCGTTCTTAAGCATATATATTCAGTTCTTACGCATATATGTTCAGTTCTTACACATATATATTCAGTTCTTACAAATATATATTCAGTTCTTACACATATATATTCAGTTCTTACACATATATATTCAGTTCTTACGCATATATATTCATTTCTTACACATATATGTTCAGTACTTACACATATATTTTTCGTTCTTACACGTACATATTCCGTTCTTACACATATATATTCCGTTCTAACACATATATATTCCATTCTTACACATATATATTCCGTTCTTACACGTACATATTCCGTTCTTTCACATATATATTCCGTTCTTACACATATATATTCCGTTCTTACACATATATATTGCGTTCTTACGCATATATATTCAGTTATTACGCATATATATTGAGTTCTTACACATATATATTCCGTTCTTACACATATATACACATATATATTCCGTTCTTACACATATATATTCCGTTCTTAAACATACATATTCCGTTCTTATGCATATATATTCCGTTCTTACGCATATATATTCAGTTCTTACACATATATATTCAGTTCTTACAAATATATTTTCAGTTCTTACACATATATATTCCGTTATTACGCATATATATTCAGTTCTTACGCATATATATTCATTTCTTACACATATATGTTTAGTTCTTACGCATATATATTCAGTTTTACGCATATATATTCAGTTCTTACGCATATATATTCAGTTCTTACACATATATATTCAGTTCTTACACATATATATTCCGTTCTTGCACATATTTATTCCGTTCTTACACATATATATTCAGTTCTTACGCATATATTCATTTCTTACACATATATATTCACTTCTTACACATATATATTCCGTTCTTACACATATATATTCAGTTCTTACACATATATATTCACTTCTTACACATATATATTCCGTTCTTACACATATATATTCAGTTCTTACAGATATATATTCAGTTCTTACGCATATATATTCACTTCTTACGCATATATATTCAGTTCTTACAGATAAATATTCCGTTCTTAAACGTACATATTGAGTTCTTACACATATATATTCCGTTCTTACACATATATACACATATATATTCCGTTCTTACACATATATATTCCGTTCTTACACATACATATTCCGTTCTTATGCATATATATTCCGTTCTTACGCATATATATTCAGTTCTTACACATATATATTCAGTTCTTACAAATATATTTTCAGTTCTTACACATATATATTCCGTTATTACGCATATATATTCAGTTCTTACGCATATATATTCATTTCTTACACATATATGTTTAGTTCTTACGCATATATATTCAGTTTTACGCATATATATTCAGTTCTTACGCATATATATTCAGTTCTTACACATATATATTCAGTTCTTACACATATATATTCCGTTCTTGCACATATTTATTCCGTTCTTACACATATATATTCCGTTCTTACACATATATATTCTGTTCTTACACATATATTTTCAGTTCTAACACATATATATTCCCTTCTTACTCATATATATTCAGTTCTTACACATATATATTCCGTTCTTACACATTAATACACATATATATTTCGTTCTTACACATATATATTACGTCCTTACACGTACATATTCCGTTCTTACACATATATATTCCGTTCTTACACATATATATTACGTTCTTTCGCATATATATTCAGGTCTTAATCATATATATTCTGTTCTTACACATATATATTCAGTTCTTACACATATATATTCAGTTCTTACACATATATATTCAGTTCTTACACATATATATTCCGTTCTTACACATATATTTTCCGATACACGTATATATTCCGTACTTACACATATAAATTCCGTTCTTACAAATATATATTCCGTTCTTACACATATATTCAGTTGTTACGAATATATATACCGATCTTACACATTTATATTCCGTTCTTATGCATATATATTCAGTTCTTACGCATATATATTCATTTCTTACACATATATGTTCAGTTATTACGCATAAATATTCAGTTTTACGCATATATATTCAGTTATTACACATATATATTCCGTTCTTACGCATATATATTCAGTTCTTACGCATATATATTCATTTCTTACACATATTTTTTCCGTTCTTACACGTACATATTCCGTTCTTACACATATATATTCCGTTCGTACACATATGTATTCCGTTCTTACACATATATATTCCGTTCCTACACATATATATTCCGTTCTTACACGTACATATTGCGTTCTTACACTTATATATTCATTTCTTACACATATATATTCCGTTCTTACACATATATATTGCGTTCTTATGCATATATATTCAGTTTTTACGCATATATATTCCGTTCTTACGCATATATATTCAGTTCTTACGCATATATATACAGTTCTTACGCATATATATTCACTTCTTACGCATATATATTCAGTTCTTACATATATATATTCAGTTCTTACACATATATATTCAGTTCTTACACATAAATATTCAGTTCTTACACATATATATTCTGTTCTTACACATATTTATTCCGTTCTTACACATATATATTCCGTTCTTACACATATATATTACGTTCTTACACATATATTCCGTTCTTACGCATATATATTCCGTTCTTTCGCATATATATTCAGATTTACGCATATATATTCAGATTTACGCATATATATTCAGTTCTTACGCATATGTATTCTGTTTTACGCATATATATTCAGTTCTTACACATATATATTCAGTACATACACATATATATTCAGTTGTTACGCATATATATTCAGTTCTTACGCATGTATGTTCAGTTCTTACGCATATATATTCAATTTTACGCTTATATATTCAGTTCTAACACATATATATTCCGTTCTTACACATATATATTCCGTTCTTACACATATATTCCGTTCTTACACATATATATTCCGTTCTAACGCATAAATATTCCGTTCTTACACATATATATTCCGTTCTTACACGTATATATTCCGTTCTTACACGTATATATTATGTTCTTACACATATGTATTCCGTTTTTACACATATATATTCCTTTCTTACACGTATATATATATTCCATTCTTACACGTATACACTTAGTACATTTGAAAACGCAACATTTTTGACTTTCATATATTTTTTATCTACGCGGTTTTCGTTCAAACAAACATTGTATTTTAGGAAAGTATACATATTTCTTTGTGCCTATTGTTAAAATTTAACAATTTAGAATTACACAAGAGTTACACTACCTGAAACACTGAAAACACATTTTGCACGAGATTTGGAATAATCACGACATAAGCAAGTTTATTTTTATTTATCTTAAAATCGCTAACATCGGTATGGTATAAAAACACAACATGATTTGATTTTATTCACACATCATTATGCTACGTTTAGCTGAACATGTGCGAAATCAGGGTATTGGGATGACGGCTGTGGGTGCCACTACAAGAGAGGTAGTGAGACGACTTCGCTGCCATGTCTCAACTATATCTAGGCTACAGACATGCTACCAACAGACAGGCACTGTCAGGGACCGTTCTAGACCAGGCAGGCAGCTAGTAACTACCCCCAGACAGGACATCAGACTGAGGGTATCACATCTCAGAAACAGATTCCTGCCAGATTCTGATACAGCCAGACACACAATTGGTACTCATGGGTATGTGTTTTCATCCACTATAACCAATAAGCATTGTCACTTTTTTCAAATTACTAAAAATAAAATTGCCTTATTTTCAAATTTTGAATGGTGGTGCGTCACCTTTTTTGTGCAGAATGCATTCTAATTCAGCCATAATTGGTTTGTAAGTAGGCCAATAAACGTAACAACTGCAAAAACAGCATAAATGTCATAAATTTAAAAAAAAGGTGAAAATGTTAGATTTTTTTTAAATTTTTGATGGTTCGTTTTATTTCAGACGCACAATAAATGACTTGAAGCGACGTGTTTATGGCCGCGTAAACCCCTCTACCACACCGCAGGAACTTTGTGTAGCGCTACAAGACGAATGGCAGCGTATGCCACAGCAAGTGATTGCATCCAAAATACTGTCTATGCACCGTAGATGTTAAGCTTTAATAGACGCTCGTGGTGGCACACTCGGTATTGAAAGTGTTTATTTTAATTTGGATAGTGGTAATTGAACCGTTGATTTTCATATGAAATATATTGATGTTGGCAATGAAATTTTGACCATCTATTAAATCATGATTAAATATATACTATATGAAATTGCATTGTTCTAGCTTTTATACTTTTCAAAAATTACAAAAACCAAAGTGTTGCGTTTTCAAATGTACTGAGTGTATATTCCGTTCTTACACATATATATTCCGATCTTACACGTATATATTCAGTTCTTACACATATATATTCCGTTCTTACACTTATATATTCCGTTCTTACACGTACATATTCCGTTCTTTCACATATATATTCAGTTCTTACACATATATATTCCGTTCTTACACCTATATATTCCGTTCTTACACATATATTCCGTTCTTACGCATATATATTCCGTTCTTTCGCATATATATTCAGTTTTACGCATATATTCAGTTCTTTCGCATATATATTCAGTTCTTACGCATATGTATTCAGTTTTACGCATATATATTCAGTTCTTACACATATATATTCAGTTCTTACACATATATTCAGTTGTTACGCATATATATTCAGTTCTTACGCATATATGTTCAGTTCTTACGCATATATATTCAGTTTTACGCATATATATTCAGTTCTTACACATATATATTCCGTTCTTACACATATATATTCCGTTCTTACACATATATATTCAGTTCTTACACATATATACTCCGTTCTTACACATATATATTCCGTTCTAACGCATAAATATTCCGTTCTTACACATATATATTCCGTTCTTACACGTATATATTCCGTTCTTACACGTATATATTATGTTCTTACACATATATATTCCGTTTTTACACATATATATTCCTTTCTTACACGTATATATTCCATTCTTATACGTATATATTCCGTTCTTACACATATATATTCCGATCTTACACGTATATATTCAGTACTTACACATATATATTCCGTTCTTACACATATATATTCCGTTCTTACACATATATATTCCGTTCTTACACATATATATTCCGTTCTTACACATATATATTCAGTTCTTACACATATATATTCAGTTCTTACACATATATATTCCGTTCTTACACATATATATTCCGTTCTTACACATATATATTCCGTTCTTACACATATATATTCAGTTCTTACACATATATATTCAGTTCTTACACATATATATTCCGTTCTTACAGACATATATTCCGTTCTTACGCATATATATTCAGTTCTTACGCATATATATTCAGTTCTTACGCATATATATTCAGTTCTTACACATATATATTCAGTTCTTACACAAATATATTCCGTTCTTACACATATATATTCCGTTCCTACACATATTTATTACGTTCTTACACATATATATTCCATTCGTACACATATATATTCCGTTCTTACACATATATATTCAGTTCTTACACATATATATTCACTTCTTACACATATATATTCAGTTCTTACACATATATATTCCGTTCTTATACATATATATTCCGTTCTTACACATATATATTCCGTTCTTACACATATATATTCCCTTCTTACACATATATATTCCGTTCTTACGCATATATATTCAGTTCTTACACATATATATTCAGTTCTTACGCATATATATTCAGTTCTTACAAATATATATTCAGTTCTTACACATATATATTCCGTTATTACGCATATATATTCAGTTCTTACGCATATATATTCATTTTTTACACATATATGTTCAGTTCATACGCATATATATTCATTTCTTACACATATATATTCCGTACTTACACGTACATATTCAGTTCTTACGCATATATATTCATTTCTTACACATACATATTCCGTACTTACACATATATATTCCGTTCTTACACATATATATTCAGTTCTTACACATATATATTCACTTCTTACACATATATATTCCATTCTTATACATATATATTCCGTTCTTACACATATATATTCCGATCTTACACGTACATATTCCGTTCTTACACATATATTCCGTTCTTACACGTACATATTCAGTTCTTACGCATATATATTCAGTTCTTACACAAATATATTCCGTTCTTACACATATATATTCCGTTCTTACACATATATATTCCGTTCTTACGCATATATATTCAGTTCTTACAGATATATATTCAGTTTTTACGCATATATATTCAGTTCTTACGCATATATATTCATTTCTTTCACATATATGTTCAGTTCTTACACATATATATTCCGTTCTTACACGTACATATTCCGTTCTTACACATATATATTCCGTTCTTACACGTACATATTCAGTTCTTACGCATATATATTCAGTTCTTACACATATATATTCAGTTCTTACACATATATATTCAGTTCTAACACATATATATTCAGTTCTTACACATATATTCCGTTTTTACACATATATATTCCGTTCTTACACATATATATTCTGTTCTTACACATGTATATTCCGATCTTACACGTATATATTCCGTTCTTACACATATATATTCCGTTCTTACACATATATATTCCGTTCTAACACATATATTCCGTTCTTACGCATATATATTCCGTTCTTACGCATATATATTCCGTTCTTTCGCATATTTATTCAGTTTTACGCATATATATTCAGTTCCTACGAATAAATATTCAGTTCTTACGCATATATATTCAGTTTTTACGCATATATGTGCAGTTCTTACACATATATATTCAGTTCTTACAAATATATATTCCGTTCTTACACATATATATTCTGTATTTACACATATATATTCAGTTCTTACACATATATATTCAGTTCTTACGCATATATATTCTGTTCTTACACATATATATTCCGTTCTTACGCATATATATTCTTACACATATATTCCGTTCTTACACATATATATTCAGTTCTTACACATATATATTCCGTTCTTACACATATATTCCGTTCTTACGCATATATATTCAGTTCTTACGCATATATACTCCGTTCTTACGCATATATATTCAGTTCTTACGCATATATATTCAGTTCTTACGGATATATATTCAGTTCTTACGGATATATATTCAGTACTTACGCATATATATTCAGTTCTTACAAATATATATTCAGTTCTTACACATATATTTTTAGTTCTTACACATATATATTCACTTCTTACACATATATATTCAGTTCTTACACATGTATATTCCGTTCTTACACATATATACACATATATAATCCGTTCTTACACATATATATTCCGTTCTTACAGATATATATTTCGTTCTTACACATATATATTCCGTTCTTAAGCATATATATTCAGTTCTTACGCATATATATTCAGTTCTTACACATATATATTCAGTTCTTACACATATATATTCCGTTCTTACACATATATTTTCAGTTCTAACACATATATATTCACTTCTTACACATATAGATTCAGTTCTTACACATATATATTCCGTTCTTACGCATATATATTCAGTACTTACGCATATATATTCAGTTTTTACGCATATATATTCAGTTCTTACACATATATATTCAGTTCTTACACATATATATTCAGTTCTTACGCATATATATTCCGTTCTTACACGTACATATTCCGTTCTTTCACATATATATTCAGTTCTTACACATATATATTCCGTTCTTACACCTATATATTCCGTTCTTACACAGATATTCCGTTCTTACGCATATATATTCCGTTCTTTCGCATATATATTCAGTTTTACGCATATATTCAGTTCTTTCGCATATATATTCAGTTCTTAAGCATATGTATTCAGTTTTACGCATATATATTCAGTTCTTACACATATATATTCAGTTCTTACACATATATTCAGTTGTTACGCATATATATTCAGTTCTTACGCCTATATGTTCAGTTCTTACGCATATATATTCAGTTCTTACACATATATATTCCGTTCTTACACATATATATTCCGTTCTTACACATATATATTCCGTTCTTACACATATATATTCAGTTCTTACACATATATACTCCGTTCTTACACATATATATTCCGTTCTAACGCATAAATATTCCGTTCTTACACATATATATTCCGTTCTTACACGTATATATTCCGTTCTTACACATATATATTCAGTTCTTACACATATATACTCCGTTCTTACACATATATATTCCGTTCTAACGCATAAATATTCCGTTCTTACACATATATATTCCGTTCTTACACGTATATATTCCGTTCTTACACGTATATATTATGTTCTAACACATATATATTCCGTTTTTACACATATATATTCCTTTCTTACACGTATATATTCCATTCTTATACGTATATATTCCGTTCTTACACATATATATTCCGATCTTACACGTATATATTCAGTACTTACACATATATATTCCGTTCTTACACATATATATTCCGTTCTTACACATATATATTCCGTTCTTACACATATATATTCCGTTCTTACACATATATATTCAGTTCTTACACATATATATTCCGTTCTAACGCATAAATATTCCGTTCTTACACATATATATTCCGTTCTTACACGTATATATTCCGTTCTTACACGTATATATTATGTTCTTACACATATATATTCCGTTTTTACACATATATATTCCTTTCTTACACGTATATATTCCATTCTTATACGTATATATTCCGTTCTTACACATATATATTCCGATCTTACACGTATATATCCAGTACTTACACATATATATTCCGTTCTTACACATATATATTCCGTTCTTACACATATATATTCCATTCGTACACATATATATTCCGTTCTTACACATATATATTCAGTTCTTACACATATATATTCACTTCTTACACATATATATTCAGTTCTTACACATATATATTCCGTTCTTATACATATATATTCCGTTCTTACACATATATATTCCGTTCTTACACATATATATTCCCTTCTTACACATATATATTCCGTTCTTACGCATATATATTCAGTTCTTACACATATATATTCCGTTATTACGCATATATATTATGTTCTTACACATATATATTCCGTTTTTACACATATATATTCCTTTCTTACACGTATATATTCCATTCTTATACGTATATATTCCGTTCTTACACATATATATTCCGATCTTACACGTATATATCCAGTACTTACACATATATATTCCGTTCTTACACATATATATTCCGTTCTTACACATATATATTCCATTCGTACACATATATATTCCGTTCTTACACATATATATTCAGTTCTTACACATATATATTCACTTCTTACACATATATATTCAGTTCTTACACATATATATTCCGTTCTTATACATATATATTCCGTTCTTACACATATATATTCCGTTCTTACACATATATATTCCCTTCTTACACATATATATTCCGTTCTTACGCATATATATTCAGTTCTTACACATATATATTCCGTTATTACGCATATATATTCAGTTCTTACGCATATATATTCATTTCTTACACATATATATTCCATACTTACACGTACATATTCAGTTCTTACGCATATATATTCATTTCTTACACATATATATTCCGTACTTACACATATATATTCCGTTCTTACACATATATATTCAGTTCTTACACATATATATTCACTTCTTACACATATATATTCCATTCTTATACATATATATTCCGTTCTTACACATATATATTCCGATCTTACATTTACATACTGTTCTTACACATATATTCCGTTCTTACACGTACATATTCAGTTCTTACGCATATATATTCAGTTCTTACACATATATATTCCGTTCTTACACATATATATTCCGTTCTTACACATATATATTCCGTTCTTACGCATATATATTCAGTTCTTACACATATATATTCAGTTCTTACAGATATATATTCAGTTTTTACGCATATATATTCAGATCTTACGCATATATATTCATTTCTTTCACATATATGTTCAGTTCTTACACATATATATTCCGTTCTTACACGTACATATTCCGTTCTTACACATATATATTCCGTTCTTACACGTACATATTCAGTTCTTACGCATATATATTCAGTTCTTACACATATATATTCAGTTCTTACACATATATATTCAGTTCTAACACATATTTATTCAGTTATTACACATATATTCCGTTTTTACACATATATATTCCGTTCTTACACATATATATTCTGTTCTTACACATATATATTCCGATCTTACACGTATATATTCCGTTCTTACACATATATATTCCGTTCTTACACATATATATTCCGTTCTAACACATATATTCCGTTCTTACGCATATATATTCCGTTCTTTCGCATATTTATTCAGTTTTACGCATATATATTCAGTTCTTACGAATAAATATTCAGTTCTTACGCATATATATTCAGTTTTTACGCATATATGTGCAGTTCTTACACATATATATTCAGTTCTTACAAATATATATTCCGTTCTTACACATATATATTCTGTTTTTACACATATATATTCAGTTCTTACACATATATATTCAGTTCTTACGCATATATATTCCGTTCTTACACATATATATTATTCCGTTCTTACGCATATATATTCTTACACATATATTCC
>JAWPHD010022908.1:0-23648 GCA_037043455.1 Cyrtodaria siliqua | reverse complement strand
TAAAGGTTTTAATACACAAACGTTGTTCTGACTAGTTCTCCTGAACCCATGGCCGGATTAAACAAAACTTTTTAGGGATCTATTCTATATCTAGTTGTGCACATCATCGCCGTGTTCCGGTTGAATGATTTTTTGGCGGAGTTGGGGCCCTTTAAAGGTTTTAATACACAAACTTTGTTCTGACTAGTTCTCCTGAATCTGGCCGGATTTAAACGAAGCTTTTTAGGGATGGTCAATTCCATGTCTAGTTGTGCAAATCATTGGCATATTCCGTTTAAAGGTTTTAATACACAAACTTTGTCTGATCTACTTGTCCTGAACCCCTCGCCAGATTTCAATGAAACTTTGCAGGGATGATCAGCACCAATCCTAGCTGTGCATGTCATTGTCATGTTCCGGTTTACAGATATTTGGCAGAGTTATGGCCCTTTAAAGGATTTTTTTGATACCACAATTTTTTTCCGGGCTAGTTCTCTTGAACCCCTGGCTGGATATAGACGGAACTTGACAAGGATGATCAGTATCAAGCCTAGTTTTGCATATCATCGCCATATTTCGGTTGAATGATTTTTAGCAGAGTTGTGACCCTTTAAATGTTTTAATACACAAACTTTGTCCAGATGAATCTCTTCTGAACTCTTTGCCAGATTTCAGCGATCTTGGCGAGAACGATCAGTACTAAGCCTAGTTGTACCTGTCATTGCCATGTTCAGGTTGAATGATTTTTGAAAGACTTATGGCACCATATACATAAACTTTATCTTGAGCCAGTAGAGCGTCCACAGGCTCTTTTTTTTTGGTAAAGATCAGATGAAAAATGAAAGCCCTATCGTATTAACGAGGCAAAATATAGCATTTTGAATGAAATCAAGGGCCATAACTCCACTGTTACTGGTCCAATCTGGCTGGTTTTCGAACTTGTCCGAGCTTTCGTTGATATTAACAATCTGTTAGAAGTTTGGTAAAGATCGGATAAAAAATGAAGGCCCTATCATCTAAAAATGATATATCATGTTGTAATATATGCTTTGACATATGTACTGAAACTTAAATAATATTACATAATTACGTTGTTCAAAAGAATGCCTTATTGCATAAATATATTTTTTTAAGGGGGAAAAGTGTTACCTATGATATGAGTGTATATAATGATAATGTTGCCAGGTTATTGTGTCATTCAAAGCCATTCATTTAAAATTAATTAATTGAACCTTTCTTCAATTATTTGAAGAGATGTTAAATTCAATTGAAGAGAGGTTTAATTATGTTGAATTGTACCTCTCTTCAACTGTATTAGACCTGTCTTCAATTGAACTTATTTCATGAACTGAATTGATTGAGTTTATGTCAATTTGGCGCTCCATAAACTCAGTTTTTAGATCACCTGAGCCGAAGGCTCAAGGTGATCTATTGGGATCACTCTGCGTCCTTCGTCTGTCCGGGCGAGAAAAACAAAGTGATTTTGCGAGCAGACGATTCTGCCATGATAATTGATTGTGTAAAGTCCCGAGTTATCTTACCGGAAGTTGATATCGATTCATTATGTATAGACGCTTGCACTAGTCTTGTTTACTGGATAAGCGTCAATCTGATACAGATGAAGTTACGCAAATAATCGTGGAATTGGAGAGAGGTTTGACTATATATTATGTCGTCGGACCAGTTGTTGGTTCTGTCAGTCTGTCGTGGGTGATATTCAGTCAAGTGTGTGCTATTTATTTCTACTCGCAGAAAAAAGCAAGTGCTCAAAATTTTCACTAGCAATCTGAAAAATCAACTCGCATTTTGCGAGTCCGTAAGAGTGAAATTCGACCCCTGGGCCCTATCATCTAAAAATGATATGTCATGTTGTAATATATGCTCTGACATATTTACTGAAACTAAAATAATATTACATAATTACGTTGTTCAAAAGAATGCCTTATTGCATAAATCTTCTCTTTTTTTTAAGGGGGAAAAGTGTTACCTATGATATGAGTGTATATAATGATAATGTTGCCAGGTTATTGTGTCATTCAAAGCCATTCATTTAAAATTAATTAATTGAACCTTTCTTCAATTATTTGAAGAGATGTTCAATTCAATTGAAGAGAGGTTTAATTATGTTGAATTGTACCTCTCTTCAATTGTATTAGACCTCTCTTCAATTGAACTTATTTCATGAACTGAATTGATTGAGTTTATGTCAATTTGGCGCTCCATAAACTCAGTTTTTAGATCACCTGAGCCGAAGGCTCAAGGTGATCTATTGGGAACACTCTGCGTCTGTCGTCTGTCCGTCCGTCGTCGTCGTCCGTCCGTCGTCAACTTTTCTTCAAACGACCTCCTCAGAAACCGCTAGGCTAATTTTGCCCAAACTTCACATTGATGATCCTAAGAGGAATGCTTTTTAGATTTGTTAAAATTAGGTCAGCGCGACATCCAAGATGACCGCCATTACTATACATGGTCGAAACCTTAAAAAATCTTCTCCAGAACCGCTTGACAGATTTCAACAGTTTATCTTTTAAAATGATCGCCAATGCCTAGACTATCAAGTTTGTTCAAATGAAGTCCCCGGGGTCAAAAATTTGTATATTGAGATTTTGCATGTTTTTCATATAGACATATAGGAAAAAACTTTAAAAAATCTTCTTCTCTGAAACCACAAGGCACAGAGCTCTCATGTATTACATGTAGCATCAGCTTATGGTCCTCTACTAACTTTGTTCAAATGGTGACCCTGGGGTCAAATTTGTCCCCGCCCCGGGGGTCACAGTTTTACATAGACTTATATAGGATTTTTTTTTTAAAAATCTTCTCGGAAACTACAAGAGCCAGAGGTTTGATATTTTGAATTTACTATAAGCTTATGGTCCTTTACCGAGTTTGTTCAAATGGTGAACCTCGGGTCATATTTGGCCCCGCCCCAAGGGTCACATGTTTTACATAGATATGTATAGGGAAAAACTTAAAAAATCTTCTTCTCTGAAACTGCAGGAGCCAGAGGTTTAATATTTTGCATTTGCTATAAGCTTATGGTCCTCTACCAAGTTTGTTCAAATGGTGACCCAGGGGTCACATTTGGCCCCGCCCCGGGGGTCACAGTTTTACATAGGCTTGTATAGCGAAAAACTGAAAAAAATCTTCTTCTCTGGAACCACATGGCACGGAGCTCTCATGTATTACATGTAGCATCAGCTTATGGTCCTCTACTTAGTTTGTTAAAATGGTCACCCTTGGGTCAAATTTGTCCCCACCCCAGGGGTTACAGTTTTACATAGACTTATATTGGGGGAAAAAAAAAAAAATCTTCTCGGAAACTACAAGAGCGAGAGGTTTGATATTTTGCATTTACTATAAGCTTATGGTCCTTTACTAAGTTTGTTCAAATGGTGACCATCGGGTCACATTTGTCCCCGCCCCTACGGTCACATGTTTTACATAGAAATGTATAAGGAAAAACTTAAAAAATCTTCTCTGAAACTGCAAAAGCCAGAGGTTTTATATTTTGCATTTGCTATACGCTCATGGTTCTCTACCAGTTTTGTTCAAATGGTGACCCTGGGGTCACATTCGGCCCAGCCCCGGAGTCACAGTTTTACATCGGCTTGTATAGAGAAAAAGTGAAAGAAATCTCTTCTCTGGAACTGCAAGAGCCAGAGGTTTAATATTTTGCATTTGCTATAAGCTTATGGTCCTCTACCAAGTTTGTTCAAATGGTGACCCTGGTGTCAAACTTTGTCGCACCCCGGGGTTCACAGTTTTATATAGACATATATATAGGAAACAATCTTCTCTGAAACTGCAAGAGCCAGAGGTTTAATATTTTGCATTTACTATAAGATTATGGTCCTCTACCAAGTTTGTTGAAATTGTGACCCTGGGCTAAAATTTGACCCCACTCCGTGGGTCACAGTTTTACATAGACTTATATAGGAAACACATTAAAGTAGTCTTCTCTGAAACTACAAGAGCCAGAGGTTTAATATTTTGCATTTACTATACTCTTATGGTCCTTTACCAAGTTTGTTCAAATGGTGACCCTGGGTTCACATTTGGCCCCATCCCAGGGGTCACGTTTTACATAGACTTGTATAGGGAAAAACTTAAAAAACCTTCTTCTCTGAAACCACAAAGCACATAGCTCTCATATATTGCATGTAGCCCTGGGGTCACATTTGGCTCTGCCCAAGGTGTTACTCTCTAGCACCTTCATTTTGTATTTGATCTTTACCAAACTTTGTCAGTGTCTTTAACTGTCTATATCAATGTTGTGTCTTAAACTGTCTATATCAATGTTGTTATACACAACAGAGCCCACATTTCTTGAACAATCTTAACCAAACTTGCACAGATTGTATATGACCATAAGATTTCGAAGAAGTTTGATAATGTGCCATTACTCAGGTGATCGCTTTAGGGCCATCTTGGCCCTCTTGTTTGAAGAGAGGACTAATTAACATGAAGCCTGAGTACATAGATATCTCCGCCCTATTGTTGATGTCGGAGTATATTGACAATAGGTTATAGTATAATACAGTTGCACGTGCTTTATTATACCAATGCACGTGAAGAGAGGTCTAATTCAATTGAAGAGAGGTCGAGTTCTATATAAGAGAGGTCAAATGCAGTTGGAATTGTACCTCTCTTCAGTTGAATTGGACCTCTCCTCAATTGCAACTGAATTAAACCTCAGTCTAATTCAATTGAAGAGAGGTTCAATTCAATTCAAGAGCGGTGTTTTCGAATTGAAGAGAGATCTAAGTCAATTGAAGAGAGGTATAATTAGAATACTGAATTAGACCTCTCTTCCACTGAATTACACCCCTCTTCAATTGAATTGAGCCTCTCTTCAATTGAATTAGACCTCTCTTCAATTGAATTAGACCTCTCTTCAATTGAATAAGACCTCTCTTTTCAATTGAATAAGACCTCCGTTTATTGATTGAAGAGAGGTTCAATTATTTGAGTTTAGGTTAATACCTTGAACCTCTATAATAATGTCTTCTGGAAGTCGATCTCGGCAGACACTGCAGCATTTTTGATGAATATCAGGGTCTTGCGAGCACAGTTTAACAGTTGTTGTGGGTAAACC
The DNA here is from genome assembly GCA_037043455.1 of Cyrtodaria siliqua. Taxonomy (NCBI): domain Eukaryota; kingdom Metazoa; phylum Mollusca; class Bivalvia; order Adapedonta; family Hiatellidae; genus Cyrtodaria; species Cyrtodaria siliqua. The sequence goes on along the minus strand of JAWPHD010022908.1, from coordinate 18,571 downwards.
ATAGTTCTTTAGGAACTCATTCAAACACCGAACTATCAGTGCATGGAATGTGTTCAAAGGCCATCCAGCGACAGGCTGAACTGGTATGGCAATTTTAAAACAATCATATGTTTTTGCGTCTTCAAGCATCGATTCCATGTTTTTACAAAATCTATTCTTTTCCTTGGGATTGCCTTCTTTCCAAGTAGGCACGTAGAATGTTGTGATTTTTTTCCCATTTGTTTCTGTTATCTTGGATGGCATAGGCTCTAAAAATATACACAATATATATAAGGAAATAAAAAGCAAATCAACTATGTTTGTAAATTAGGGTTGCTTTTAGTAAAATAGATGTCTCCCCCCACAGGGGAAAGGGCCATAAATCCGCCAAAAGACATTCAACTGGAACACCATGAAGATAATTTTTATGTACTATGTGCAATTCTGCTTGGTACTGATCATCCCTACCAAGTTTCGTTGAAATCTGGCCAGGGGTTCAGAAGAACTAGTCTGCACAAAGTTTGTGTATTAAAACATGTAATGGGCCATAATTCCACCAAAAATTGTTCAACTGGAACACGACAACGATATGCGCAACCAAGTTTCTTTGAAATCTGACCAAAACTCTGCCAAAAACCATTCGACTGGAACACAGCACAGAAATGCGCAACTAGACTTGATACTGATCATCCCTGCCAAGCGGCCAGAGGTTCAGGAGAACTAGTCCGGACAAAGTTTGTGTATTAAAACCTTTAAAGAGCTATAACTCCAAAGCCAAATATTATTCAATCAAAACATGGTGACAATCTGCGCAAGTAGGCTTGTTACTGATCATCATTGCAAACTTCCGTTGAAATCCGGCTGGAGGTTTATGAGAACTAGTCAGGACAAGGACAAAGTTTATGTATTAAAACCTTTAAAGGGTCATAACTCTGCTTACATATAAAATTTAACCCGAATGCAGACGATGCAAACGACGATCAAGTGATGACAACAGCCTTTTTTGTTTCTTCAAAAAAGATGAGCTAAAAACACTTTACCGCAACAAAAGGTATGAAAATAAAACCTATTGAAGCATCTGCACCCAGTCTCAAAAAATCAGAGGATGTTCATTGTTCGGCGCCCCTGAGGGGGCCGGACATACTGTGGTAGTACTTTGACCTTAGGCATGGGGAATCAAAAGGACTGATAGTTGAGTATGTTTGGATTGTAATTAAAAATGTTTAAATAGCATTTAAAGCATGCTATAAAACGCACCAGAATAAGATATAAAACACAAGAGATAAAACTGCTAAGCGATTTCTTGAATTTCTGTAAGAAATGATGCACCAATAATTCAAAAATTATACAAAATCATTTCATTAAAACGATGTCTCCCGCGTGCTTATCTCCCTTATAAAATCAAATGGTTAAATGCGTAATACGAATTTTAGAAAAATTTAACGAAATTTATCGATCGTAATATCTGCGTTTCAAATGTTTTCACATTGTTCTCGTTTTTAAATCGTTTTGATTAATTATTATTGGCAAATTACATTAAATGTTGCTAAGAAATGAGAAAATACGATGATATATCGGAAAGTTTTGGCATTTAAATTTCGTTTACGGGAAATCGCTAATTTTGTAATGCTTCATTTTGACTGTCAAATGCAGACAAATGTATTGAAAACGAAAGTAGATTTATGAGCGCAGACTCGGAATCAAAAATATTCAAAATTATGCGACTTCCAGTCGAAATAGTGTTATGAAAAGGGTGTAATAGATTTATTTGAACCCATCCCCCTTTACTTTTGAAAATCCCCCCACATTTTTAGAGGAAGGGGGGGAAAATCCCCCCTGCTTTTTAGATCCTAGATTGGACACTGCATTTTATATTGTTTTCTAAGCTGAACTGGCTTGTGCAAGATCAGCTTTACCATAGGCTGTCATCCATCTGTCTTCTTCTCAGTAACTAACACTGAAATTTTCATGAAACATTATGTTAAGCATCTTAGCATTGACCTTTCAAGTTTGTTCAAATTGGGTGGATCATGTCATTTACTACGTTATAAAATTAACTTATGTATAACCTTAAAGAAACATACAGTCTGATTTAAATGAAACTTCATGTGTAGCATCCTGGTATTAATCAACTTCTCTCCAGTTTATTTAATCAGGTTGTTCAGGTCATTAACTATATCACTAAGTTCAACTTCTGGTAAAACCTTTAATGTGCCAAAAATCTACATTGCACATTTACAATTTTTTCAGCCAGATCAGCGAAATCATACTTTTTATACTAATAAAAGAAACAAGTTTTGATGTTTTAATATATATTATTATAATGTTCAATTAAGTACAAACGTCTTTCTATTCCTGTTTGTTAACATATTTTTGATGCTAATGAAAGAAACAAGTTTTAATATATATTTTTATAATGTTCAATAAAAGTTAAGAAATAAATAATTGACTTCTTCACTTATTTTTGCACATAAGTAGGTTTTCTGGTCAAAACTGAAAAAGTCGGCATTACCACTGTTAGTAGCGCACTGGGCTTTGAATCCAGAGGTCAGTTGGATCCTCAGACAGTACCATGTTGTCTTTAAACATGACAATATTTCTATAGCGTACACCCTTTATAATGATTGACATGCAACATTGTGTCTTATTGTCCCTCGTCTCCAGCCACTAATTCAAATGAGTAGATTATCAGTTACCTGTATAGATGGTTCATGTGATACAGTACTAGGTTTAATAACAAAACAAAAACAATTAGTCTAAAACTGATCGTCTGTTGGCCCTTCATGGCATAAAAACGACGTTAAAAATTCAAACAGATATGTGAAGTGCATTGTCCATTAATTCTTGGCTTACTTAGCTTTCTCTCCAAATGTTTCAACAACGACTTTGTAATCACTCGGCATTCATCACCCTATCTTTCCATAAACTATTTATTTAAACCTAATGCAGTCAATTCATTTAACACATTTTAAGGAAAGTCCTGCAACGAAACCGTTTGGAAAATTGTCTGAATGACCTAGTTAATTCAAAATACATTTAACGAAGTCAACATAGCAACGTTTGTTAATATTATGTCCATGACCACTAAATATACCAAGGTTTAGTACTGATGATAAGATAGTTAAAATAACTGATAAACACGTGTACTGTTATTTAATAACGTATGTTTTAATTCTTCAAAATTTTGGCGCCGAATTGATACTTTGCATCAAGTTTTTCTTGTTCAGTGTATGAGAAGAATGCCAGAAGAACTATTGAATAAAATGAAAGTGACAGTTTTGCAAATGTTTCTACATCACACATATAAAACAAAGAATATGAAAATGCAATTTTCTCATTACAATCCATCAACCATCATATGTTAGAATTGGTCACAGAATTGACAGCTTCGTATAAAGTTAAAACTGAACTGACCCTCGATTGCCACAGCCGAACAAACATCTAGTTGGATTTCTTCATAGTATATATGAGTATAAACATGAATGTCGTCCAATATAATGTTCAGGTTAAGAAAATAACATGAAATAACAAGCACATGTATTTGTTAGCTTTATTTTAGTAATATATTGTGGTGCTTGTATTATATGTATTGTATAGTGTGTGATATAGCTGTATCGACCCACCCCTGTATGACAATTTCTTTTCTGAATTTACAAATTTGCCTTTAGACAGTTCATCTTCATTATTTACAGACGAAAAGCATCGTTTTTAAAAGGTAAATAAATTAAATGTCTATAATCGAAACATTTAGAATGATAGTGTTATGTCTGAAAACAATGAACCAGTCTTTTGACAAGCTTACCTGCATCTGGAGACATTTCTTTTACATCCACCAACAAATCTTCCCAGCAATGCAGAGCACCTTTTTGTACCACAACAATCTGGTGGCCAGCAGGAAATGTCCAGGTAGTCTGATCAACATCGCTCGTCTTAAAGGGGACTGTTTTCATGAGTCCACCTACTGCCCCTTGTTCTGAATGGTCAGTAGCAGTTTTAATATAGACTTTTGTTTTTCTGATGGCAGCTGCTGAAATATACATGAAACATGTGAATGCTTGACAGAGATCTATAAAATCGTATAGCCTTGCTTATAAATAGGTTCATGTAACTAATTCATGAAATAAGGTTGATGCTTTTTTACATTTATAACCAGAATGCTGCACAAGTAATAGATAGAGTCTGGTCACAGCGAGTTGGTTTATTTAAACACTGAGATGGGCATAGCCCATCAAGGTGTTTAAATAACCAACAAGCTGTCACAGACTCTATCTTTTTTGTAGCATGGTGTACTTAGTAACACTGTGACGTCCGTACTCTAAATTCCTCTATCTGGTAGTTGTATTAAGGTATAACCACGCCCCTTCAGTTACCCTAAATTAAACGATTTAATGCATTGCATTCATCAAAGGAAATGTCATCGACCATGCTACAATGGGGTATTATATGCCTGTTTGCTGAGTTTTTTTATGTTAAAAGCATATCCTGGGTGTCCGATCAATAAGACCTTGACCGATGCCGAGTTGTCCGTCGTCCGTCCGTCGTCCGTTGTTAACTTTTGTCTCGTTAAGACGATAGGGCCTTCATTTTTCATCCAATCTTTATCAAACTTTAACAGGTTGTTAATATCAATGAAAGCTCGGATGAGTTCGAAAACCAATAACAGCGGAGTTATGGACCTTGATTTAGTTAAAAATGCTATATTGCTATATTTTGCCTCGTTAAGACGATAGGGCCTTCATTTTTCAACCTATCTTTACCAAACTTGACCACATTGTTTATATCAATGAAAGCTCGGACAAGTTCGAAAACCAGCCAGATCGGACCAGTAACACCAGAGTTATGGTCCTTGATTTAGTTGAAAATGCTATATTGCTATATTTTGCCTCGTTAAGATGATAGGGCCTTGTTAATATCAATGAAAGCTCGGACAAGTTTGAAAACCAGCCATATCGGGATAGTAAGAGCAGAGTTATGGCCCTTGATTTAGTTAAAAATGCTATATTTTGCCTCGTTAAGACGATAGGGGCTTCATTGTTCATCCGATCTTTATCAAACTTTATCAGATTGTTAATGTCATTGAAAGCTCGAACAAGTTCAAAAACCAACCATATCGGACCAGTAACAGTGGAGTTGTGGCCCTTGATTTAGTTAAAAATGCTATATTTTGCCTCTTTAAGACGATAGGGGCTTCATTGTTCATCTGATCTTTACCAAACTTTATCAAATTGTTAATATCAATGAAAGCTCGAGCAAGTTCGAAAACTAGCCATATCGGACCAGTAACAGCGTAGTTATGGCCCTTGATTTAGTTAAAAATGCTATAGTTTGCCTCATTAAGACGATAGGGACTTCATTGTTCATCCGATCTTTACCAAACTTTATCAGATTGTTAATTTCAATGAAAGCTTGGACAAGTTCGAAAACCAAACATATCCGACCAGTAACAGCTTAGTTACGGCCCTTGATTTAGTTCAAAACGCTATAAAACGCTATATTTTGCCTAGTTAAGACGAGAGGGCCTTCATTTTTCATCCGATCGTTAACAAACTTTTATTTTTTTAATTATTTTTGTTAATTAATATATTTTTTTATTTTTTTTTTAATTTTTAATTTTAATATTTTTTTTTTTTTATTTTTTTTTAATATATATATATATATATTTTTTTTTTTTTTTTTTTTTTTTTTAATTAATAATTTTTTTTTTTTAGCTCTATGTTGGACCAGTCGGACAAGTAACAGAGGAGTTATGACTATTGATTTAGTTAAAAATGCTATATTTTGCCTCGTTAATACGGTAGGATCTTCATTTTCATCTGATCTTTACTGAACTTTAACAGATTCTTTAGTTATGGCCCTTGATTTAGTTCAAAAGCTGTTTTTTGCCCGAAACTTCCAAAAAAACGTAAATGGCAGTCACTCGCTTCATTGATGTTATAAGAGCCATGTTAGCCAGTAGAGCGTCCACAGGCCCTCTTGGGCCTCTTGTTTGTTTTTACCCTTTTTTTTTTGGATTATTTTTTTTTAATTGTGGCTCCCCCACACAAAGTGTGGTAGGGGAGCCATATTGATCTGTCTGTATGTCTGTGTCTCAAATGATGTCCGATCAAGAACTAGAGAATGGTTGGACCTAGGGTCCTCAAACTTGGAAGGGTGGTTGGTCATGACCAGTAGATGACCCCTATTGATTTTGGGGGTCACTAGGTCAAAGGTCAAGGTTGCGGTGACATTGACTATAAAAACGATGTCCGATCAATAACTAGAGAATGGTTGGACCTAGGGTCATCAAACTTGGAAAGATGGTTGGTCTTGACCAGTAGATGACCCCTATTGATTTTGGCGTCACTAGGTCAAAGGTCAAGGTTGCGGTGACATTGACTATCAAAACGATGTCCGATCAATAACTAGAGAATGGTTGGACCTAGGGTCCTCAAACTTGGAAGGATGGTTGGTCATGACCAGTAGATGACCCCTGTTCATTTTTGGGTCACTAGGTCAAATGTCACTATCAAAACGATAATAACAATTTCTAGTTTTTTTTGGTAAAGATCAGATGAAAAATGAAAGCCCTATCGTATTTACGAGGCAAAATATAGCATTTTGAATGAAATCAAGGGCCATAACTCCACTGTTACTGGTCCAATATGGCTGGTTTTCAAACTTGTCCGAGCTTTCGTTGATATTAACAATCTGTTAGAAGTTTGGTAAAGATCGGATAAAAAATGAAGGCCCCAGGGGTCGAATTTCACAAATTTAGCCACTAGCTAAAAATATCCAGTGACTAAAAAATCTACTAGCTAAAATAGGTGCTCACTAGCATTTTTATTCAAGTAATAACGGGATGTAAATTCTGTTTCAAAATAGTGTTTTAGTATATGTAAGACGTTTATTATGTGATAACTGACTATATACTAGACCGTCACTGTACAGGACTGTTTACTGCACTGTTTCATTTGTTTGTTATAATTTATTATTGATTATTGTGTTGATGATAAGGTAATTTTCCTGTATGAAGCTATGAATTGTGAACCTTACCTTTCTCTGCGTTCACTCGACTCCATTTCATCATTTTGTCTTTTGAAAAAAACAAAGTGATTTTGCGAGCAGACGATTCTGCCATGATAATTGATTGTGTAAAGTCCCGAGTTATCTTACCGGAAGTTGATATCGATTCATTATGTATAGACGCTTGCACTAGTCTTGTTTACTGGATAAGCGTCAATCTGATACAGATGAAGTTACGCAAATAATCGTGGAATTGGAGAGAGGTTTGACTATATATTATGTCGTCGGACCAGTTGTTGGTTCTGTCAGTCTGTCGTGGGTGATATTCAGTCAAGTGTGTGCTATTTATTTCTACTCGCAGAAAAAAGCAAGTGCTCAAAATTTTCACTAGCAATCTGAAAAATCAACTCGCATTTTGCGAGTCCGTAAGAGTGAAATTCGACCCCTGGGCCCTATCATCTAAAAATGATATGTCATGTTGTAATATATGCTCTGACATATTTACTGAAACTAAAATAATATTACATAATTACGTTGTTCAAAAGAATGCCTTATTGCATAAATCTTCTCTTTTTTTTAAGGGGGAAAAGTGTTACCTATGATATGAGTGTATATAATGATAATGTTGCCAGGTTATTGTGTCATTCAAAGCCATTCATTTAAAATTAATTAATTGAACCTTTCTTCAATTATTTGAAGAGATGTTCAATTCAATTGAAGAGAGGTTTAATTATGTTGAATTGTACCTCTCTTCAATTGTATTAGACCTCTCTTCAATTGAACTTATTTCATGAACTGAATTGATTGAGTTTATGTCAATTTGGCGCTCCATAAACTCAGTTTTTAGATCACCTGAGCCGAAGGCTCAAGGTGATCTATTGGGATCACTCTGCGTCCTTCGTCTGTCCGTCCGTCGTCGTCCGTCCGTCGTCAACTTTTCTTCAAACGACTTCTCCTCAGAAACCGCTTTGCTAATTTTGCCCAAACTTCACATGGATGATCCTTAGATGAATGCTTTTTAGATTTGTTAAAATTAGGTCAGCGCGACATCCAAGATGACCGCCATTACTATACATGGTCGAAACCTTAAAAAATCTTCTCCAGAACCGCTTGACAGATTTCAACAGATTATCTTTTAAAATGATCGCCAGTGCCTAGACTATCAAGTTTGTTCAAATGAAGTCCCCGAGATCAAAAAAAGCCGTGCCCCGGGGATCCAAAATTTGTATATTGAGATTTTGCATGTTTTTCATATAGACATATAGGAAAAAACTTTAAAAAATCTTCTTCTCTGAAACCACAAGGCACAGAGCTCTCATGTATTACATGTAGCATCAGCTTATGGTCCTCTACTAAGTTTGTTCAAATGGTGACCCTGGGGTCAAATTTGTCCCCGCCCCGCGGGTCACAGTTTTACATAGACTTACCGGTATATAGGAAAAAAAAAAAAAAAATCTTCTCGGAAACTACAAGAGCCAGATGTTTGATATTTTGCATTTACTATAAGCTTATGGTCCTTTACCGAGTTTGTTCAAATGGTGAACCTCGGGTCATATTTGGCCCCGCCCCAAGGGTCATATGTTTTACATAGATATGTATAGGGAAAAACTTAAAAAATCTTCTTCTCTGAAACTGCAGGAGCCAGAGGTTTAATATTTTGCATTTGCTATCAGCTTATAGTCCTCTAACAAGTTTGTTCAAATGGTGACCCAGGGGTCACATTTGGCCCCACCCTGGGGGTCACAGTTTTACATAGGCTTGTATAGGGAAAAACTGAAAAGATCTTCTCTGGAACCACATGGCAAGGAGCTCTCATGTATTACATGTAGCATCAGCTTATGGTCCTCTACTTAGTTTGTTCAAATGGTCACCCTGGGGTCAAATTTGTCCCCGCCCCAGGGGTTACAGTTTTACATAGACTTATATTGGAAAAATAAATAAAAAATCTTCTCGGTAAGTACAAGAGCCAGAGGTTTGATATTTTGCATTTACTATAAGCTTATGGTCCTTTACCAAGTTTGTTCAAATGGTCACCCTGGGGTCAAATTTTTCCCCGCCCCAGGGGTTACAGTTTTACATAGACTTGCCCCGTGTGGTTGCCGTAGGCTCCGTTTGGTCACGGGGCAAAGAATACGGCCACTGCAGATCCCTTTGGTCGGGTAGGCAGAGGGGTAGAATCCCCCCAAATTCATGTTCATTTTATCATTTTTTGTTCATGTTCATTAAAGGTCTTCATCATGATCCCTGCATTGTTTCAGGTGCTATCTCTCTCGCATCAAAAGAGCAGAGGCAGAAAAACAATAACGTGGCTCCAGCGTAAATGGAGTTTCTACGATAGAATTTGCAGCAACTCTGCAGTTCAGGGTGAGAAGGTTCTAGGCCCATTTTCCATATTTTATCTCGATGTACATGGAAGATGAGCCTGGCATGTTCACGCCTTTTAGGCGCCATATAACCTTTATATGTGTTGGTGCGCCTTAAAACCCCAATTCAATTTACATAGATTTATATTGGTTAAAAAAATAAAAAATCTTCTCTGAAACTGCAAAAGCCAGAGGTTTATTATTTTGCATTTGCTATACGCTCATGGTTCTCTACCAATTTTGTTGAAATGGTGACCCTGGGGTCACATTTGGCCCGCCCCGGGGTCACAGTTTTACATTGGCTTGTATAGAGAAAAAGTAAAAAAAATCTTCTTCTCTGAACTGCAAGAGCCAGAGGTTTAATATTTTGCATTTGCTATAAGCTTATGGTCCTCTACCAAGTTTGTTCAAATGGTGACCCTGGTGTCAAACTTGGTCGCACCCTGGGGTTCACAGTTTTATATAGACATATATATAGGAAACAATCTTCTCTGAAACTGCAAGAGCCAGAGGTTTAATATTTTGCATTTACTATAAGATTATGGTCCTCTACCAAGTTTGTTGAAATTGTGACCCTGGGCTAAAATTTGACCCCGATCCGTGGGTCGAAGTTTTACATAGACTTATATAGGAAACACATTAAAGTAGTCTTCTCTGAAACTACAAGAGCCAGAGGTTTAATATTTTACATTTACTATACTCTTATGGTCCTTTACCAAGTTTGTTCAAATGGTGACCCTGGGTTCACATTTGGCCCCATCCCAGGGGTCACGTTTTACATAGACTTGTATAGGGAAAAACTTAAAAAACCTTCTTCTCTGAAACCACAAAGCACACAGCTCTCATATATTACATGTAGCCCTGGGGTCAGATTTGGCTCTGCCCAAGGTGTTACTCTCTACCACCTTCATTTTGTATTTGATCTTTACCAAACTTTGTCAGTGTCTTTTACTGTCTATATCAATGTTGTGTCTTAAACTGTCTGTATCAATGTTGTAATACACAACAGAGCCCACATTTCTTGAACAATCTTAACCAAACTTGCACAGATTGTATATGACCATAAGATTTCGAAGAAGTTTGATAATGTGCCAGTACTCAGGTGATCGCTTTAGGGCCAAGATGGCCCTCTTGTTTGAAGAGAGGACTAATTAACATGACGCCAGTACATAGATATCTCCGCCCTATTGTTGATGTCGGAGTATATTGACAATAGGTTATAGTATAATACAGTTGCACGTGCTTTATTATACCAATGCACGTGAAGAGAGGTCTAATTCAATTGAAGAGAGGTCGAGTTCTATATAAGAGAGGTCAAATGCAGTTGGAATTGTACCTCTCTTCAGTTGAATTGGACCTCTCCTCAATTGCAACTGAATTAAACCTCAATTTATTTCAATTGAAGAGAGGTTCAATTCAATTCAAGAGCGGTGTTTTCGAATTGAAGAGAGATCTAAGTCAATTGAAGAGAGGTATAATTACAATACTGAATTAGACCTCTCTTCCACTGAATTACACCCCTCTTCAATTGAATTGAGCCTCTCTTCAATTGAATTTGACCTCTCTTCAATTGAATTAGACCTCTTTTCAATTGAATAAGACCTCTCTTTATTGAAGAGAGGTTCAATTATTTGAGTTTATGTTAATTTGGCATTCCATAACATACACCTAGGCTGATGGCTGATGCGTATCGGTACATACCTTGAACCTCTATAATAATGTCTTCTGGAAGTCGATCTCGGCAGACACTGCAGCATTTTTGATGAATATCAGGGTCTTCCGAGCACAGGTTAACAGTTGTTGTGGGTAAACCATCCATCTTTAGGAACTTATTCAAACACCAAACTATCTGTGCATGGAATTTGTTCAAAGGCCATCCAGCGACAGGCTGAACTGGTATGGCAATTTTAAAACAATCATAATGTTTTGCGTCTTCAAGCATCGATTCCATGTTTTTACAAAATCTCTCCTTTTCCTTGTGTTTGCCTTCTTTCCAAGTAGGCACGTAGAATGTTGTGATGTTTTTCCCATTTGTTTCTGTTATCTTGGATGGCATAGGCTCTAAAAATATACACAATATATATAAGGAAATAAAAAGCAAATCAACTAGGTTTGTAAATTAGGGTTGCTTTTAGTAAAAATAGATGTCTCCCCCACAGGGGAAAGGGCCATAAATCCGTCAAAAAACATTCAACTGGAACACCATGAAGATAATTTTTAGCTCGACTATTCAAAGAATAAGAGAGCTTATGTAATCACCCTGGCGTCCGCGTTGGCGTCGGCGTCCCACATCAAGGTTTGCGTGTAAGCTGTGTTTACAAGTCTATATCTCTTACATTTCTTATCCTAGCACAACCAAATTTGGCCATGGGCTTCCTTATAGCATTATCTTAAGGGCTGCATAAGCAATTTTGGTTCCTGTAACCCATGGGCTCCTATGGAACCCAAATTATGATAGCCCATAAAATGTGTCCCATTTGCGTGTAAGCTGTGTTTACAGGTCTATATCTCTTACATTTCTTGTCCTAGCTGAACTAAGTTTTGGGATTGATTTCCTTATAGTATGTTGTAAAGGGTTGGATAAGTAATGTTGTCTTCTGCAAATTCTGGGCTCCCATGGAACCCAAATTGTGATGGCCAACAAAATGTGCAATAAAGGCAGATCTAGGTTTGCATTTTTTTTTACATATTTCTGAGTTGTTTCAGTCAATTCTTATACATATATGTTGCCCCCACCACTGCCTCTCACCCCCTCCCACCACCTCCCCCCCCACCCGCACTTTTTTTTTTTATACATTTTTTTTTACATATGTCTTTGTTGTTTTAGTCAATTCTTACACATATATGTTGCCCCCTCCCCCCCCCCCAACCCACTCCCGCCTCTTCACCACCCCACCCCCACTTGAAACCTTTTTTTTTTTTTTTTTACATATTTCTGTGTTGCTTTTGTCAATTCTTAAACATGTTGCCTCCTTTCCCCCCAATCACCTCCCCTCCCCCGCCACTCCCAACCCACCACACACTCGAAACTAGACTTTTTTTTTTTTTTTTTTTTTTTTTTTTACATATTTCTGTGTTTTTTGGTCAGTTCTTACACATAGCTTCTTACACAAATGTTGCTCCATCCACCCCCAACCCCCCCTTCCCCCACACACACACACATTTTTGTTAATTCTTACACATAGCTATCTTGCTCCCCTCCCCCCACCCCCCTAGCTATAAATAAATATTAGCTATAAATTAATTATTCTCTGAAAAATTGAATAGCCGAGCTGCGTTGTTCTCCAACAGCTCTTGTTATGTGCTATGTGCAATTCTGCTTGGTACTGATCATCCCTACCAAGTTTCGTTGAAATCTGGCCAGGGGTTCAGAAGAACAAGTCTGCACAAAGTTTGTGTATTAAAACATGCAATGGGCCATAATTCCACCAAAAATTGTTCAACTGGAACACGACAACGATATGCGCAACCAAGTTTCATTGAAATCTGACCATAACTCTGCCAAAAACCATTCGACTGGAACACAGCACAGAAATGCGCAACTAGACTTGATACTGATCATCCCTGCCAAGCGGCCAGAGGTTCAGGAGAACTAGTCCGGACAAAGTTTGTGTATTAAAACCTTTAAAGAGCCATAACTCCAAAGCCAAATATTATTCAATCAAAACATGGTGACAATCTGCGCAAGTAGGCTTGTTACTGATCATCATTGCAAACTTCCGTTGAAATCCGGCTGGAGGTTTATGAGAACTAGTCAGGATAAGGACAAAGTTTATGTATTAAAACCTTTAAAGGGTCATAACTCTGCTTACATATAAAATTTAACCCGAATGCAGACGATGCAAACGACGATCAAGTGATGACAACAGCCCTTTTTGTTTCTTCAAAAAAGATGAGCTAAAAACACTTTACCGCAACAAAAGGTATGAAAATAAAACCTATTGAAGCATCTGCACCCAGTCTCAAAAAATCAGAGGATGTTCATTCAGTGTATGAGAAGAATGCCAGAAGAACTATTGAATAAAATGAAAGTGACAGTTTTGCAAATGTTTCTACATCACGCTCATATAAAACAAAGAATATGAAAATGCAATTTTCTCATTACAATCCATCAACCATCATATGTTAGAATTGGTCACAGAATTGACAGCTTCGTATAAAGTTAAAACTGAACTGACCCTCGATTGCCACAGCCGAACAAACATCTAGTTGGATTTCTTCATAGTATATATGAGTATAAACATGAATGTCGTCCAATATAATGTTCAGGTTAAGAAAATAACATGAAATAACAAGCACATGTATTTGTTAGCTTTATTTTAGTAATATATTGTGGTGCTTGTATTATATGTATTGTATAGTGTGTGATATAGCTGTATCGACCCACCCCTGTATGACAATTTCTTTTCTGAATTTACAAATTTGCCTTTAGACAGTTCAGTTTCATTATTTACAGACGAAAAGCATCGTTTTTAAAAGGTAAATAAATTAAATGTCTACAATCGAAACATTTAGAATGATAGTGTTATGTCTGAAAACAATGAACCAGTCTTTTGACAAGCTTACCTGCATCTGGAGACATTTCTTTTACATCCACCAACAAATCTTCCCAGCAATGCAGAGCACCTTTTTGTACCACAACAATCTGGTGGCCAGCAGGAAATGTCCAGGTAGTCTGATCAACATCGCTCGTCTTAAAGGGGACTGTTTTCATGAGTCCACCTACTGCCCCTTGTTCTGAATGGTCAGTAGCAGTTTTAATATAGACTTTTGTTTTTCTGATGGCAGCTGCTGAAATATACATGAAACATGTGAATGCTTGACAGAGATCTATATAATCACAGAGATCTATATAATCGTATAGCCTTGCTTATAAATAGGTTCATGTAACTAATTCATGAAATAAGGTTGATGCTTTTTAGCTCGACTATTCGAAGAATAAGAGAGCTTATGTAATCACCCCGGGTTCGGCGTCGGCGTCCCACATCAAGGTTTGCGTGTAAGCTGTGTTTACAAGTCTATATCTCTTAAATTTCTTATCCTACCACAACCAAATTTGTTCATGGGCTTCCTTAGCATTATCTTAAGGGCTGCATAAGCAATTTTGGTTCTGTAACCCATGGGCTCCCAATGAACGCAAATTATGATAGCCCTTAAAATATGTCTGTTTCACATCAAATTTTGCGTGTAAGCTGTGTTTACAGGTCTATATCTCTTACATTTATTGTTCTAGCTGAACTAAATTTTTGAATTGGTTTCCTTATAGTATGTTGTAAAGGGTTGGACAAGTAATTTTGTCTTCTGCAAATTCTGGGCTCCCATGGAACCCAAATTGTGATCGCCCATAAAATGTGCAATAAATGCAGATCTAGGTTTGCATGTAAGCATGTATAGATCTATAATTTTGGTTTGGGATTTGTTATAGCATTACGCATCTTATTACACATGGGCTCCCTCCTCCCCCCCACCCTCTACCCCCGCCCCCACTCCCCTCCACACCTTTTATTTATTTATTTTTTACATATTTCTGTGTTGTTTTAGTCAATTCTTACACATATACCTATGTTGCAACCCTCCCCGCCCCCACCCCCCCACCCCCCCGCCTCTCACCCCCACCCCCCCGCCTCTCACCCAATCACCCCCCACCGCCCCAGACTTGAAACTTTTTTTTTATTTCTGTGAGCTTTTGTCAGTTCTTACACATATGTTGCAACCCTCCCCGCCCCCACCACCCCACCCCCCTCTCACCCCATCACCCCCAACCCCCACCCCGCCCGAGACTTGAAACTTTTTTTGTTTTTTTTACTTATTTCTGTGTTGCTTTTGCCAGTTCTTACACATATATGTTGCAACCCTCCCCGCCCCACCGATCACCCCCCCCCCCCTCCCGCCTCTCACCCCATCACCCCACCCACCACTTGATTTTTTTTTTACATATTTCTTTGTTGTTTTAGTCAATTCTTACACACATATGTTGCCCCTCCCCCCCCCCCCCCCCCCCCCCCCCCCCCCCGAAAACGCACTCCCGCCTCTCACCCCATCACCCCACCCCGCCCCAGACTTGAAACTTTTTTTTTTTTGCATATTTCTTTGTTGTTTTAGTCATTTTTTACACATATATGTTGCCCCATCCCCCCCCCCCCCCCCCAAACCCACTCCTGCCTCTCACCCTCACCTCTGCTCCACACCACCACCCCACACCACCCCACTTGAAACTATTATATATTTTTTTTACATATTTCTGTGTTTCTTTTATCAATTCTTACACATATATGTTGCAACCCCCCTCCCTGCCACCCCTCTCAACCCATCACCCCCCCCCCCCCCACCTACACCCGCCTCTCACCACCACCCCACATCCCACCAAACTAGAATTTTTTTTTTTTTTTTTTTTTTTACATATTTCTTTGTTGTTTAAGTCAATTCTTACACATGTTGCCCTCTACACCCCACGCCTCTACCCCATCCTCACTTAAACTCGATTTTTAGCTCTACTGATCAGAGATCAGCAGAGCTTATGCCGTGGTGCGGCGTCCGTCTGTCCGTCCGTCTGTCCGTAAACTTTTTTTTGTAGCGACTACTCCTCTGAAACTACTGAATGGATTTTCATGAAACTTTTCAGAAATGTTACCCATGAAATCTAGTTGATCTTAGCAAAAATTCATGTTGATGTGAAATCCAAGATGGCTGCTAAATCTAAAAATAGGTTTTTAAAAAACAAGTTTGTAGCGACTACTTCTTGAAAATTCTAAGTGATATTGATATGGGACTTTTTCTAAAATGATCAGCATGACATGACGTAGGTCCTTGTCGAAAATCATTTTGATTCGACGTTAAACATGGCTGCCAGCGGCCATCTTTGTTTACATAGAGTTATATAATGAAAACTTGTAGCGACTACTCCTCTGAAACTACTTGACGGATTTTCATGAAACTTCACAGGAATGTTGCTCTTGATGTCTAATTGATCCTTGCAAAATTTCAGGTCAGCCAGAAATTCAAGATGGCTGCCACGGCTAAAAATAAATTTTCAAAATACAAGTTTGTAGCGACTTCTTCTTGAAAACTATAAGTGATATTGATATGGAACTTTTTCTAAAATGATCAGCATGACATGATGTTGGTCCTTGTCAAAAAATCGATTTGATTCGACGTTAAACATGGCTGCCAGCGGCCATCTTTGTTTACATTGAGTTATATAGTAAAAACTTGTAGCGACTACTCCTCTGAAACTACTTTGCGGATTTTCATGAAACTTCACAGGAATGTTGCTCTTAATGTCTAATCCTAGCAAAATTTCAGATTGACCAGAAATTCAAGATGGCCGCCACAGCTAAAAATAGATTTTTTAAAAGTAAGTTTGTAGCGACTACTTCTTGAAAACTATAAGTGATATTGATATGGGACTTTTTCTAAAATGATCACCATGACATGATGTTGGTCCTTGTCAAAAATTGTTTTGATTCAACGTTAAACATTGCTGCCAGCGGCCATCTTTGTTTACATAGTGTTATATTGTAAAAACTTGTAGCAACTACTCCTTTGAAACTACTTGGCAGATTTTCATGAAACTTTACAGGAATGTTGCTCTTAATGTCTCATTGATCCTAGCAAAATTTCAGATCGGCCAGAAATTCAAGATGGCCGCCACAGCTAAAAATAGATTTTAAAAAAGAAGTTTGTAGCGACTACGTCTTGAAAACTATAAGTGATATTGATATGGGACTTTTTGTAAAATGATCAGCATGACATGATGGTTATCAGAGTCAAACATTATTTTGATTCAACGTTAAACATGGCTGCCAGTGGCCATCTTTGTTTACATAGAGTTATATATGAAAACTTGTAGCGACTACTCCTCTGAAACTACTTGACGGATTTTCATGAAACTTCACAGGAATGTTGCTTTTGATGTCTAATTGATCCTAGCAAAATTTCAGGTCATCCGGAAATTCAAGATGGCCGCCACGGCTAAAATAATTTTCAAAAAAACAAGTTTGTAGCGACTTCTTCTTGAAAATTATAAGTGATATCGATATGGGACTTTTTCAAAAATGATCAGCATGACATGATGTTGGTCCTTCTCAAAAATTGTTTTGATTCAACGTTAAACATTGCTGCCAGCGGCCATCTTTGTTTACATAGAGTAATAAAGTGAAAACTTGTAGCGACTTCTATTTTGAAACTACCTGGCGGATTTTCATGAAACTTTACAGAAATGTTGCTCTTAATGTCTAATTGATCCTAGCAAAATTTCAGATCGGCCAGAAATTCAAGATGGCCGCCACAGCTAAAAATAGATTTTTAAAAAAGAAGTTTGTAGCGACTACGTCTTAAAAACTATAAGTGATATTGATATGGGACTTTTTGTAAAATGATCAGCATGACATGATGTTATCAGAGTCAAACATTATTTGATTCGACGTTAAACGTGGCTGCCAATGGCCATCTTTGTTTACATAGAGTTATATAATGAAAACTTGTAGCGACTACTCCTCTGAAACTACTTGACGGATTTTCATGAAACTTCACAGGAATGTTGCTCTTGATGTCTAATTGATCCTAGCAAAATAGCTGAAAATTCAAGATGGCCGCCATGGCTCAAAATAAATTTTCAAAAAAAAGTCTAGCGACTCCTTCCTGAAATCAAAATCAATCAGTAGAGCTTCAAGGTCATTGACCTCTTGTTTAATTTATTTTTTTTCTTCATATTTTTGTGTTGTTTTGGTGAATTATTACATAGCTTCTTACACATATATGTTGCCCTCACCACCCCCACTCCCCCCACCATCCACCCCCGCCTCTCTCCCACCCCCACCCCAGACCCCACTCAGAACTCTATTTTTTAATATTTTTTTTACATATTTCTGTGTAGTTTTGGTCAATTCTTACACATACACTCAAGTGATATGAAAACGCAACACGGGAATATCCGCTATATATTGTATGTACAATATGCTGCTTTTAATCAAATGGTACATGGCTACGTAAGACCTTTCCTTTTTGAAAAAATACTAAAACAACAAATAATACAGCAAATAGTATTCCTGCAATGTTTCATTATTCACAGAGTACGCGTTTGGCTCAATCATGTGAGCAAACTTAGGATGCAAAATTTTGCAAACTATTTACGTTAAATACAGTACTGAACTAGCTCAATTTTTCAAAGAGCAACTTCAACATTGATGAAGTTCTTGTTACAAAGTGTAGTGTGATTAAAACGTCTA
>JAWPHD010022907.1:0-23651 GCA_037043455.1 Cyrtodaria siliqua | reverse complement strand
ACTGTAGATAAAATATCAAACAATTTCAATGCACGCACTAAGTATAAAAAAAAGTATCGCTAGCTCAACGCATAATGGCTAATGAGTGGTTTAATTAACACATTGTTAAATCCTTTCATTTGAAAACGGAATTGTTTACCCTATCAATGCATTACCGCAACCGTTTTATGAGGCTAGTGACGGACCCGAAAATTGACTAAAAACTAACGCCCCACCCCCCCCCCCCCCCCACCCCCCCCCACCCCTAACCTGAAATCCTGGATCCGCACCTGCATTTGACAGATTGAGGCGAATTACACCATTGCGTTTATGCTTCCGTGGTGTGTAGTCAAATAGTGCCTAATAAAAAAACGTTTCCCTGCCTTACTAGTGATACAAAATAACCACTTTTGATTGCTTTTTGTCATTATTACCTATAATTCATCCGAATGATGTATTAGGAACATGTATTAGTGTTTGTTTGAAATATTTAATTATAATTGACAAAGACAGTAAAGCGAAAGTCGAAATGGGGTAAATCTATCCATAGGAATCGGACGTATTGTAAACATAGTACAGTATTGTAGGTCCCAGCATGTATATAATTTTATATAAAAATAGACAGGAATGCAACGCGAAAATTACAATTTCGTTTCCGACAGTTTTACCACCGAACGTACGTCAGAAATCGATACTACGGATGTTTTTATAACAATCTAGAACATTATTGCCTCTTTCCATGTAATAAAAGTATGTTTTTCAGCTACTTTCGTTTTTGGAGTGAAGATTTTGTTTGTGCCGACTTCCATGCTGTGACGTAATCCGAATGCAGACTCGCACAGAATTCAAAATTAATAATAATAATAATAACTGTCGCAATAAAGACAACGAGTTGGTAAGTAATTCATTATAATTTAATGTCAAACATGGCAATGTTTTAATATTATTATTCAGCCGCTATATATTATTTAGCTAATTAAAAAAAAAAATAGGGGAGGGAACTCTATCACAAAAAAACTCATATCCGGTTTCGAAGTGGGAAAATCACAACAAAGACTTGACGCTTAAAACAAGAGGTCAATGACCTTGAAGCTCTACTGATTGATTTTGATTTCAGGAAGTAGTCGCTACAGACTTGTTTTTTGAAAATTATTTTTAGCCGTGGCGGCCATCTTGAATTTCCGGCCGACCTGAAATTTTGCTAGGATCAATAAGACATCAAGAGCAACATTCCCGTGAAGTTTCATGAAAATCCGTCAAGTAGTTTCAGAGGAGTTGTCGCTACAAGTTTTCATGATATAACTCTATGTAAACAAAGATGGCCGCTGACAGCCATGTTTAACGTCGAATCAAAATAATGTTTGACTCTGATAACCGTCATGTCATGCTGATCATTTTACAAAAAGTCCCATATCAATATCACTTACAGTTTCAAGACGTAGTCGCTACAAACTTCTTTTTAAAAAATCTATTTTTAGCTGTGGCGGCCATCTTGAATTTCTGCCCGATCTGAAATTTTGCTAGGATCAATTAGACATTAAGAGCAACATTCCTGTAAAGTTTCATGAAAATCTGCCAAGTAGTTTCAAAGGAGTAGTCGCTACAAGTTTTTACTATATAACTCTATGTAAACAAAGATGGCCGCTGGCAGCCATGTTTAACGTTGAATCAAAACAATTTTTGACAAGGACCAACATCATGTCATGCTGATCATTTTAGAAAAAGTCCCATATCAATATCACTTATAGTTTTCAAGAAGTAGTCGCTACAAACTGGTATTTTGAAAATTTATTTTTTAGCCGTGGCGGCCATCTTGAATTTCCAGCCAACCTGCAATTTTGCTAGGATCAATTAGACATCAAGAGCAACATTCCTGTGAAGTTTCATGAAAATCCGTCAAGTAGTTTCAGAGGAGTAGTCGCTACAAGTTTTCATTATATAACTCTATATAAACAAAGATGGCCGCTGGCAGCCATGTTTAACGTCGAATCAAAACGATTTTCGACAAGGACCAACATCATGTCATGCTGATCATTTTAGAAAAGTCCCATATCAATATCACCTATAGTTTTCATGAAGTAGTCGCTACAAACTTGTTTTTTAAAAACCTATTTTTAGATCCGGCGGCCATCTTGGATTTTACATCAACATGAATTTTTGCTAGGATCAACTAGACTTCATGGGCAACATTTCTGTAAAGTTTCATGAAAATCCATTCAGTAGTTTCAGAGGAGTAGTCGCTACAAAAAAAAGTTTACGGACAGACGGACGGACAGACGGACGGACGACGGACGCCGCACCACGGCATAAGCTCTGCTGATCTCTGATCAGTAGAGCTAAAAAGTCCCATATCAATATCACTTATAGTTTTCAAGAAGTAGTCGCTACAAACTTATTTTTTAAAAATCTATTTTTAGCTGTGACGGCCATCTTGAATTTCCGGCCGACCTGAAATTTTTCTAGGATCAATTAGACATCAAGAGCAACATTCCTGTAACGTTTCATGACAATCCGCCAAGTAGTTTCAGAGGAGTAGTCGCTACAAGTTTTTACTATATAACTCTATGTAAACAAAGATTGCCGCTGGCAGCCATGTTTAACGTCGAATCAAAACGATTTTCGACAAGGATCAACATCATGTCATGCTGATCCTTTTAGAAAAAGTCCCATATCAATATCACTAATAGTTTTCAAGAAGTAGTCGCTACAAACTTGTATTTTGAAAATCTATTTTTAGCCATGGCGGCCATCTTGAATTTCCGGCCGACCTGAAATTTTGCTAGGATCAATTAGACATCAAGAGCAACATTTCTGTGAAGTTTCATGAAAATCCGTCAAGTAGTTTCAGAGTAGTCGCTACAAGTTTTCAATATATAACTCTATGTAAACAAAGATGGCCACTGGCAGCCATGTTTAATGTCGAATCAAAATAATGTTCGACTCGGATAACCATCATGTCATGCTGATCATTTTAGAAAAAGTCCCATATCAAGATCACTTACAGTTTTCAAGAAGTAGTCGCTACAAACTTGTATTTTGAAAATCTATTTTTAGCCATGGCGGCCATCTTGAATTTCCGGCCGACCTGAAATTTTGCTAGGATCAATTAGACATTAAGAGCAACATTCCTGTAAAGTTTCATGAACATCCGCCAAGTAGTTTCAGAGGAGTAGTCGCTACAAGTTTTTACTATATAACTCTATGTAACCAAAGATGGCCACTGGCAGCCATGTTTAACGTCGAATCAAAATAATTTTCCACAAGGATCTACATCATGTCATGCTGATCATTTTAGAAAAAGTCCCATATCAATATCACTTATAGTTTTCAAGAAGTAGTCGCTACAAACTTATTTTTTAAAAATCTATTTTTAGCTGTGACGGCCATCTTGAATTTCCGGCAGACCTGAAATTTTTCTAGGATCAATTAGACATCAAGAGCAACATTCCTGTAACGTTTCATGACAATCCGCCAAGTAGTTTCAGAGAAGTAGTCGCTACAAGTTTTTACTATATAACTCTATGTAAACAAAGATGGCCGCTGGCAGCCATGTTTAACGTCGAATCAAAACGATTTTCGACAAGGATCAACATCATGTCATGCTGATCCTTTTAGAAAAAGTCCCATATCAATATCACTTATAGTTTTCAAGAAGTAGTCGCTACAAACTTGTATTTTGAAAATCTATTTTTAGCAATGGCGGCCATCTTGAATTTCCGGCCGACCTGAAATTTTGCTAGGATCAATTAGACATCAAGAGCAACATTTCTGTGAAGTTTCATGAAAATCCGTCAAGTAGTTTCAGAGTAGTCGCTACAAGTTTTCAATATATAACTCTATGTAAACAAAGATGGCCACTGGCAGCCATGTTTAATGTCGAATCAAAATAATGTTCGACTCGGATAACCATCATGTCATGCTGATCATTTTAGAAAAAGTCCCATATCAAGATCACTTACAGTTTTCAAGAAGTAGTCGCTACAAACTTGTATTTTGAAAATCTATTTTTAGCCATGGCGGCCATCTTGAATTTCCGGCCGACCTGAAATTTTGCTAGGATCAATTAGACATTAAGAGCAACATTCCTGTAAAGTTTCATGAACATCCGTCAAGTAGTTTCAGAGGAGTAGTCGCTACAAGTTTTTACTATATAACTCTATGTAACCAAAGATGGCCACTGGCAGCCATGTTTAACGTCGAATCAAAATAATTTTCCACAAGGATCTACATCATGTCATGCTGATCATTTTAGAAAAAGTCCCATATCAATATCACTTATAGTTTTCAAGAAGTAGTCGCTACAAACTTATTTTTTAAAAATCTATTTTTAGCTGTGACGGCCATCTTGAATTTCCGGCAGACCTGAAATTTTTCTAGGATCAATTAGACATCAAGAGCAACATTCCTGTAACGTTTCATGACAATCCGCCAAGTAGTTTCAGAGAAGTAGTCGCTACAAGTTTTTACTATATAACTCTATGTAAACAAAGATGGCCGCTGGCAGCCATGTTTAACGTCGAATCAAAACGATTTTCGACAAGGATCAACATCATGTCATGCTGATCCTTTTAGAAAAAGTCCCATATCAATATCACTTATAGTTTTCAAGAAGTAGTCGCTACAAACTTGTATTTTGAAAATCTATTTTTAGCAATGGCGGCCATCTTGAATTTCCGGCCGACCTGAAATTTTGCTAGGATCAATTAGACATCAAGAGCAACATTTCTGTGAAGTTTCATGAAAATCCGTCAAGTAGTTTCAGAGTAGTCGCTACAAGTTTTCAATATATAACTCTATGTAAACAAAGATGGCCACTGGCAGCCATGTTTAATGTCGAATCAAAATAATGTTCGACTCGGATAACCATCATGTCATGCTGATCATTTTAGAAAAAGTCCCATATCAAGATCACTTACAGTTTTCAAGAAGTAGTCGCTACAAACTTGTATTTTGAAAATCTATTTTTAGCCATGGCGGCCATCTTGAATTTCCGGCCGACCTGAAATTTTGCTAGGATCAATTAGACATTAAGAGCAACATTCCTGTAAAGTTTCATGAAAATCCGCCAAGTAGTTTTAGAGAAGTAGTCGCTACAAGTTTTTACTATATGACTCTATGTAAACAAAGATGGCCGCTGGCAGCCACGTTTAACGTCGAATCAAAACAATTTTTGATAAGGACCAACATCATGTCATGCTGATCATTTTAGAAAAAGTCCCATATCAATATCACTTATAGTTTTCAAGAAGTAGTCGCTACAAACTTGTATTTTGAAAATTTATTTTTAGCCGTGGCGGCCATCTTGAATTTCCGGCAGACCTGAAATTTTGCTAGGATCAATAAGACATCAAGAGCAACATTCCTGTGAAGTTTCATGAAAATCCGTCAAGTAGTTTCAGAGGAGTAGTCGCTACAAGTTTTCATTATATAACTCTATGTAAACAAAGATGGCCGCTGGCAGCCATGTTTATTGTCAAATCAAAACGATTTTCGACAAGGACCAACATCATGTCATGCTGATCATTTTAGAAAAAGTCCCATATCAATATCACTTATAGTTTTCAAGAAGTAGTAGTACAAACTTGTATTTAAAAAATCTATTTTTAGCTTTGGCGGCCATCTTGGATTTCACATCAACATGAATTTTTGCTAGGATCAACTAGACTTCATGGGCAACATTTTTGTAAAGTTTTATGAATATCCATCCAGTAGTTTCAGAGGAGTAGTCGCTACAAATAAAAGTTAACGGACAGACGGACAGACGGACGGACGACGGACGCCGCACCACGGCATAAGCTCTGCTGATCTTCGATCAGTAGAGCTAAAAATGGAATCCAAGTTCGGATTATTAACAATTCCAGAATTGAAGGCGGAATTAAAAAGTAGGGGTGCTAGACTTTCTGGTCGTAAGAATGAATTGGTTGAAAGGTACGTAAATTTCCAGTTATAAGAGAAAAAAACATTGTCTTTGAAAACGAAAGTAACATGCGGTCGCGGAGATTCCGAACGCGACTTCTTTGGTCACTTTTAATATTTGTTTCGCTTATCTTTTGGATATTTAGCGTAATTTTGAACATTATAATATATTTTTCTCTCTTCTTTCTTATATTTGTTTAAATAAAAGATGAAGAAATAATTTATATTTGCCCATTTCGTTTGTTTCAAACATTGATAATGTTGCTGTTGGTGGGTGGGGTATTTAAAATTATCGACGTTTTGTTTGCGAATTTATTTGTACTGCTGTGTGTTCTAATGTAAAAGAAAAAACTTAAATGTTTCCCCATTTTTTTCTTCAGATTAGTGTCTTACGAGAGAAATCGAAACTTTGGTAAAGTAGAGACTTTAGAGCCTGAATACACCATGACAATACCAGATGCCACATCGTATGCGAATGTCAACTCGGACTCAAAATTTCATTCGATGAGGTACTCCACAAAATCCTCTGTTGGACATAGTGTGAAGGTGCTGGGTGAAACTGTACATGCGCAAGGTCGTATGCTCCCCAAAAAAACGTGAAATTAAAATATCCAACTTGTATTTACACTATACACTATATCAATATTACCGGTTACACATCCACGGCCGGCTGTAGAGCAGCCTTAAAACTGTCTACTGAGTCTAGCTGAAGCACTTGGACCGATAAACGATTCCAAGGAACGACGACACGTGGGAAGAATGAATGTTGGTAAGCGTTAATCTTGCAGTGGTATGGGATAAACTTCATGCTGTGGCGCACTGAAAGTGCTGGTAGGATAGATATTCCTAAAACAGAGCTCGACAATGTGAACAAGTATCTGGCCCAGCATGAGAAAACTCTGGATGAACGTATTCAGAGACTATACAATGAACAGTTTTTAAGGTATTTCCGGATGTCACCAGGAAAGAATGATGTGTTCATAAAATCAAGCTGTCATGCAGAAATGAAGAAGGGTGTGTGTTACACGATTGATATTGAACTACATTCAGAGGGGTCAGTTATACAGGCGCAGTGTGAATGTGCTTCTGGAATGGGACCACAAGCTCACTGCAAACATGTGTGCACAGTACTGTATGGTGCAGCCATGTTTTGCAAGAAAATGACAATAAAAACAGAAGAAACATGCACCCAGAAACTGCAAAGTTTTCATAAATGTAAAAAATATATTGGGAGTCCACTAAAGGCCAATTCACTGGATATGCCTGGTGCAGATGAGTTGACAAACATTGACTTTGACCCAAGACCAGAGCATTTCAGAAATACAGTTAATTACCAAGATCATTTTAGAAATGCATGTTTAAATTTTCCTGGCATTTCCAAAATGCCAATATTTCAAACTTTTGAACCGGCAAACAATAAAGCCGTTGCATTAGATCACGACTATCTGAAGCTTTTTCCAGAAGAAAACTTTCTTGAACAAATTTTTGTAACAAAAATAAGTGACAAAACAATTATTGACATTGAGAAAAAAAACAATGGGTCAAAGTGCAAATGATTTATGGAAAGAAGAACGTACAAAACGCCTACCATCTTCAATGTTTGGTAAAATCTGCAAATCGACAGACAGGACAGATAAAAATAAGCTGGCCAGATCATTAGTTGAAACCAGAAAAATTAAAGCTGCCCCATTAGAGCATGGACACAAATATGAATCAATTGCTATAACTCGATTTATGGAAGATACCGGCAAGACTGTACATTCCTGCGGTTTAGTGGTTTCAAAACAATATCCATTTTTAGCCTCTTCACCAGATGGTATTATTGATTCAACGCATGTTGTTGAAGTTAAATGTCCTTATTCGGCAAGAGACAAATTTATATCTGCTAACACTGTGCCTTATTTAAATTGTAACGACAGTGGACAGTATTCCCTTGATATGAATGATAGTTACTATTTTCAAATACAAGGCCAGCTTTTGTGTACTGGAGCTCAAACGTGCTCATTGATAATTTGTACAGCAGACAACTTGAAGATTAAAGACATAACATATTTTGATATTCAAAGAAATGACACTTTCATATCAAGAATGGTCGGTCAGTTGAAACTTTTCTTCGACAGCCATTCAAGATGATTCTTCTTGAAAAACAGTTTTACAAATCATATGTAGACTGAGTACCCATATATTTAAAAAGCACTGACTGAAATGGTATTCAATTTTTAATTTGCATCAACCTGAATTTAAAGAACATTTATTTCAATTTTGAGTTGTAAAATTTCGTAATGTTATTAATTTTGCAAATTTGTTTATACTCTTTTAGCATTAATTTCTCTTATTTCAACTAAGGATTTGGCCTGTGTATTATCCGTGGTTGGAGACAAATTTGCATTGCATAGAACAAAGTTCATAACAGATCATCACAGAGACTGATCCGCAAGGGGTTCAAACTCACGACCCCTGGATTAGTAATCCTGTGCGCTACCTTAGTGGCCCTAACCGGGAACATATCTCCAATATTTATAAATTCAACAGTAGATTGACTTTGTGTTTATTTTAATTTTAAGCAAAGTTTGAATATAAGAAAGAACAACACAAAATAAAGTAATCAAATTTTCAAGTATTTTATTTATTTTTTTAAAAATCTCTTTGTATGAAATTATGAAGAAAGTATACATGTATTGCCATAAGCGTAAATTTATCATGTTTGTGTCAATCAGTGGTGTAGCTGGACATACTCCTATACACCGGTGCGTTACATAAATTTGTGAAGTTACAATTTTTTGTCGTGTCATTTATAGAGGATCTTATACGAGTACTCATTTATTATTGAATTTATTAAACGAGTTGGCAAAAATATATTATGCGAGGCTCTGCCGAGCATTATATTAATTTTGCCAACGAGTTTAATAAATTCAATAATAAACGAGCACAATTGTAAGATTCTTTTTATCACATAACTCAGGTAAATGGTAGAATTACCATTTATTTAACAGATCACCTCTATAACGTAATGTCTCAAAATAACGTCATTTAACCATGACAAATTGACGTCATTTATATTTTCGGGCAAGTCGGAAAGAAGTTCGATATTTTACGTATAAATCGGAAGTGATATTACACTAGGTTAATATCAAAAATTATGTGATAAATTATATTATTGCATGGCATAATGTGTGTATTCCGTTAATACCCGACAACAGTTCACTGTGTTGTCTTATTTTATTCCCTGCAGTATACGCACAGTTACACATTTCCATGTGTAACTGTCAAGTTAGTTTACGATTGAAAGCTAGATATTTCAGATATTAAATAAATGTGGATTTTTTTTCTCGAAAAAGCCAATCTTAGTACATTTCCCTGTTTATTTATACTAATGTATACTGCAGAGAAAAGAAAATGAATATCACTATCAACAGCACATGGTTCACACAAGTAATTTTACATATGCATCTGGTTATAAAATAAAATAATGCAAAATATATTTCCGTTCAGAAATGCGGATATTTTTGTGATGTGGCAGATAAATAAAATGCACTTAAATTGCGCCAAAAGTCAGGATTTGCATTATAAGTTTTGAAAAAAATCTGAGGGGGGAGGTGGGGGGATGTCCCACAAACCCCACTAGCAACACCAAGTGAATTGCTCTGTGTGTATAGTCAATTTGGCTATAGCTACGCCATGATTGTAGTATTAATAACACATTAAGTGTAATTAAAAAAGCGACCTCAGCTGAAAATGTTTTTGACCTGTCGCCAGTGTCGGTTCGAGCCCAACTAGGAAAAAAAACTTTCCAGCTGGCTTGCAGAAGGTCGGTGCCTGCCAGATCACAAAAATGCATGGATGAGCTGTTGCAAATAAATCTTGGACATTGAATCCCTTGTCTGCCATCACACTATCTCTAGGGTCACAGGCACTAACAATTTTACATCGCTCAACAATCTGCCTGTCACTAGTAGATCCTCCATAAGCTTGGGAAATGTAGTTGACTAATCCACCAGGTGTCGAACCAACAAGAATTTTAATAGTATTTCTGTTTTTGTATGTAGAATATGTAGATTGTTGAGCTCTAGGTGCTTTAGGTTTTTTTTATTGGGCATTCGGTTCCATCAATAATGATTCTTGTTTTCGGAAATTTTAATTTAAAATCGGATGGCATGAAATATCTCACAAGATTCTGGCTTGGCCATATATTGGCTTCCCTCCACTGTTTCGACATAAAAATAATCCATGTATAAACTATATTTTTAACACTGGATTCAGAAATGGAGAAAAAGGTGGACAGTTCAAAGTTTGTTGAATATCGCCTTAACTTCATCAAAGTCATAAACATCTGATTTTCAATAGATACACCTGCTATTTGAAAATATATATACTTCAAACAGTATGCAGCAGGTCCCAGTGAATTCAACACAAACATGAATTTAGCATAAGACTCCAGACCTGTATAAAAATGTATTAATTCATTGTTTGAAGAAAATTTCTCAATGGAAAACATTGGCGTCTCATCAGTTTGGGTCGTGGAGTTTTTTACTGTGAATTCTTCTTCGAATAAAGGAGTCGACGTGTAGAATTCATCATCTATTATTTCTTCTGTGCAATCGACCTGTTCACTGAAGCTTCTCTCCAAGTCTTCTTTGCAAAGATGATCCCATTCTTCTTTTTTACATTCTCTTGTTTGTGCTCTTTCCTTCCTACTTTTTGCAGCTTTGGCTTCGGTTGGAGTCCAAGGAAAAATATTATTTCGCTATAATTAATTGATATGCAATATGTTGTTTTTATGCTTCCGTGGGGTAGTTTCATAATGGCGGTTATAAATAATCCTTGTTTCTTCTTGTTTGAAAATACATTTTCCTTATGTTAATGCTTATTTTGTGATATGAATAGCATTATTGATGTATCTGGAACATACTGAAAGCATTGCCATGTTTGAATTGTGAATTAAGAAAAAAAATTATGCTTGGAAATTGGGGTATGAATAGTTATACATTAGGCTAGTCTTCTTTCACTTTATCAACAGTGCACACACTGAACAGAAAAAAATATCTTGGATAACACGACCCATCAATGGTGGGCGTACATTAGCCTAATAAATTGGCTCCTATGCAGTTTTTTTATTATTCTGACGTTCTATGTAACTGTTGATGCTCGCCAATACGAAAAATTTCAAAAGAGCATTAAACGTGTATTTTAACACACTAGGCGTACATAAACATTACCCCACCCACTCCTTATAATAGTCAATCGGTACTTTCGTTTTGATATAGAACAATGTTCAATATGAAAACATGTTAAAGTTAAGCATTTAAATAGATTTCTATCAGATTATCATACCAAAAATAGTTTCCTTTACGTAGTCATCCGGTGTGAAGTGTTTCTTACAAACGACGGATGATTTTGTTGGCGTCCACATTTTCATAGTCTTTTCATCAAGGCGTCGGACGGCCTGTATCCATTTCGCCTTTCTTACAGGATCACTCGGGTATTCGTGACCTCCTCTTTCGTGACAATCAGGTACGGAGCAACAAGTTTTCGGCATTTTAAGAAGTTTTAATTAATTTTATAAAACGCGGAAGTAAATTTGCTTTGCTAGTTAATTCGGAATATCTCGGTACTTACCTAATTATTCACTGCGGAGCACTATTCCAGTGACGTCACGGCATGGATCTCGGCACAAACCATGTAGTCGATTCAAAAACGAAAGTTGTTACAAAAGTACTTATATTACACGGAAAGTCGAAAGTTATGACCCAGATTGATAGAAAAACATCCGTAGTATCGAATTATGACGTCCGTTCGGGGATAACACTTCCAGAAACGTAAATTGAAAATTTCGCGTTGCATTACTGTCATAAAAATATATTTTAATATACTAGTAGTGGATAGTCAATCTGGTTTATTACATGCAAAATATGTCCGATTCCTATGATCTATCTGTGACGTGTCACAATAGAACGTCACGTCATTCAACAGATTGACTTTTCTCTTACATGAGACGCCTGTCGTAGGTGGAGGGACTATAATCCTTAGAAATACACACACACACACAATGGTGCAATGACACATTGAGACCTCTGCCGTAAAGCAGTTGTGTTACAGTTAATGGTTTATTTTTGCTATGTATCTCTGTTATTTGATCACACGTGCATTGAATGTTGATAAAATACGCAAATGCATTCATGAAACACTTAAGTTGTGTGGCCTGTGATCTGTTCTCCATCCGCCTGAGATGTTCGTTACACTGCACAGGTTGGTATTGGAATGCATAGCTTCTGTTTGACTATAATGACCCCAACAACTATTTGTATTTCTCGGAGCTATACACTAAGTATGTTCTCTTCTTTCATTGATATATGCAACTGTTTCTGTCTTTGTTTCTGTCTTTTAAATGCAAGATGTTTAAATTGGATGCATTGCATGTCATGGCTCAAAACAGAACTATAACCTCTCCGAACATTAACTATATTCAAATTAAATACATTACATATCTATGTTCGTCCGTACATATATACAATAATCTAATTATATCACGTGTGCTTCATTTTATGTATCGACATATTCCCCATCTCTCAGCGCGGTTTCCGAAATTCCTCATTATTGATAATCTACTTCTGCTAAATTTAACTTTCCCGTTCGTTTTGGAATGTATAACATAACTTTGCTCTTTATCAGATTGTCTGACCTAGCCTCAAAACACTCATGAATATCCAAAAACTGTCTTAAATCACGGTCATGTTCAATTTCTGTCACGTGCATGAAAATAAGGAACATGTTTACAAAGTCAAAGACATAAACAAGAACTTAATTTCAAAGTTGTGTTTCTACGCCTTGCACAACAGGTTAGAGTTTCCCCATTTTGTGACAAGCGAAGTCGGTAGCGACATCACAGACATTTCCGCACCCACTGACCTCGATCGACGGTTCATCTCGTGAGACGCTGTTGTCAATCATTTATGACACGGCTGTGGGAAAAATGCGTGTAACTACCTACCCGCGGTGTATAAAATGTACATAGGACTCGACTCACTAGTATTGTTTGTGTACATCATGACCTCGCCATTTTTTGTGTGGCTTTTGCGGCTTTTTCGTAAAAAGGGCTGGTAAGATCAGAGAAGGGTCGGATTAATAAAACACGTGACCGAGAGTGGGATACATTTCCCCGGGTTACCTTAATCAGGACCGTTTATAATACACGTCTACCTACAGCATGTACAGTGCCTGCCTAAATTAATGTAGCAAAAACTCATAGTTCCTAAGATCTAAATATGTGTATTTTCATCATCCAGAAAGCTTATTACAGATAATCGTGACAGTTGCGTTATTTTTTCACTGAGAAAAAAATCATATCCCATTGAATTTGAATACCATTGATGGCAATATCTATCAAGGCACACCGCTCCAACCCACATTAATGTCAATGTTTTCGTCGCTACCCAATTTTTCCGAAAAAGTCAGGTTTCATTTCACTACGTGACACGAAATCAAGTTATATAAATATAAACAATAACACGGTGCCGAGCAGAAACAATGAGGGCAGGACAAATGTTTGACATGCATTTTGACAGATCAATCTGGTGACGTTCAGTTTTTTTCATTAGCCAACAGTCCAACGCTGGCAATCTCGGGCCAGTCGGAACTGATCAAACAGGCTCTCAAAAGACCAGGTAACAGCTTGTCATTTTTAACGGGTTATAAAGGTCAATACGGTTTGATTCGGAGCAAAGTGGAGTTTCTCCTGTTGTGAAAGGAGTAGTATTTAAGCGCAATAATGCTATTTGTGTCAGAGAGAGAATAGTCCAGACTCTATTGTACATATATACGTAAGACACTCCGCAAGGGGCTTGTTGTATTTGTTGGTGGAGGGACTATAAACCTTAGAATTACACACACACACACACACACTTGGTGTCAGAGCGATGACAAAGTACTTCCGGGTCGTAGGACGCTGAAATAGTTCCATTGAAAAAGATCCAAAGTTTGTAATTTGCATGTGTTTTCCTCAAGATTTATTTTCATTTCACAGTTGAAATTTAACCTGATGTTAAAGTGTTATGTCTGTTGTAATGAATAGCAAGTATTTTACTGTGTTGTCCAAGACTATGTTGTCGGAGAGCATGAACACAGCGGATAGGTAGACATGCGCCTTTGACACGTGTTTATTTTAAAATACGCATAGTGTGAATTAGGCCTTCAGCTGAAGCCCGGATTTTGGCAGCTGAAGCCCGGATTTTGGCTTACCGGTACCACTCAAGGTGGCAAATGCTAACAATGGTTTTTGACATTGATGATACCTATGGAATATAAATCACCCGGGTAGACTTCTGGGATACACACCATATGCTCTGATTTGGGGGCAAAATCATCAACATTTGACAAAAGTCGCTGAAAACTGGAATATATTTTTAAAAAATATCAGTGTAAATACGTTCTTGGTTCGTTCTGTAAGGATAAATATAAAAAACCTACAATTTTTACCCCCAAAAAAAGTTAAAAAAAAAATAATTACAAAATCAAGGGACAATTTTATTTTTTTTATAATTATTTTCATTACAAAAATATTGCTTTTGTTAATAATGTAACCTATGGTTTGTACAATTGTATCTTATTGGGAGGTTAAACAAATAGTTGGGGGGTGGGGGGGGGGGGGCGTCCGTGGCCGAGCGGTTAACGTCTCTGACTTGAAATCACTTGCCCCTCACCGCTGTAGGTTCGATCCCTCAGGGGCCTAGGAATCTTTATGTGAGGAAGCTATCCAGCTGGCTTGCGGAACGTCGGTGGTTCTACCCAGGGGCCCGCCCGTGAACGAAAATTGCCCGGAGGGGCACCTGGGGTCTTCCTCCACCAATGGAAGCTGGAAAGTCGCCATATGACCTTAGCAGTTGGTGCGACTATAAAATCCAATTCAGTTCAGTTAAACAAATAGTTTAATGGAAATCGCTATGGTCATTTTTTAACAAATTCAAAAGAAACTGGAAATAAATCGTTGTTATCACATCTTGTGATACGATTAGTTGTGTTTTTCCCATGGATGCCAATAGTGAATCAGACTGTATGATAAACACTATTTAAGGAAAACAAATGTTACAAACTAAATTTGGGTAGAAAAAAACTTTTAAAGAGTGTAAGTCAGGTTTTTATATAGAAAAATCCAAATTGTTAAAATGTTCCAATCCATGATGAAAATATAATATCAATCGAAACATTATTTGAAAGTGTGATTTATAGGTCTACCATGTCTACAATTAGAATTTACAATGTTTATTTTGAATGAAGTTGTGCTTAAAACGGTCAACTTAACCATGTTGCGTCACCTAGGATAGTCAACTTAACCATGTTGCGTCACCTAGGATAGTCAACTTAACCATGTTGCGTCACCTAGGATAGTCAACTTAACCATGTTGCGTCACCTAGGATAGTCAACGTAACCATGTTGCGTCATCTAGGATAGTCAACTTAACCATGTTGCGTCACCTAGGATAGTCAACTTAACCATGTTGCGTCACCTAGGATAGTCAACTTAACCATGCTGCGTCACCTAGGATAGTCAACTTAACCATGTTGCGTCACCTAGGAAAGCACATTATTACCGTGAATTATGGGTTTTTTGTACATAAGGAGTAATTTATAGGCACATTCATTATGTTTTGGTCATTTACAATAGTAAATAATATTATTTAAAGTCGGTCTCCTAGACCTCAAGGAAAATCCTGGTGTAACTCCTTTAAGTTATCTTGCGGGTTTTATAAGTCCATCGCTCTTTATAGTTTGCCCATCCAGTTATTTTTACTATTAAACATGCTCATTGGATATGAGAGACAATCCAAACCAGTGGTGTCATTGCGTTTCGGCGTTTTTGTTTCTCCAGAACCCCTTTGTTTCAAACTATCACTTTTGTATTTTGTATGAATGTATGATTTAACATGTTTAAAGAAGAAATGTTTGAAGATGTAGATCTATATAACAATAATTTATGTGAAAACTTTTACATTGACGCCAACTACATTCAATCTTTTGTAATCATCAGACTCATTTACATCGATTTCTAAATCTACGTTATCTTGATCATCTTTAAGTGATCATTTTCAAACACTGCAGGCCTTATAGAAGGTCATAGGTACAACCGATATGTATATTTACATGAATCTATATGATGCCCTTCGCCAATTAGTTTAATAACTTAAGTTAACAAAACAAAAGCCATTTGAGTATGAGGTAGTAGTAGGTCTACCTCATCCTCTTACAGACGGACAATTCAGATGTGTCAGCACATTTGGATGTCCTTATACGTGTATAGACCTTATGAAAATATTTCTCGGTTGATCCGTGCATCAAGGGAAGGAAAGTGAAATGAGCATCTAGCATCCTTCCAGATTCACGATAGCGTAAACTATGCTCTCAACCTAACAAACTGGTTAATGGGATATTTAGTACTTACAAACATCAAACATTGTTTATTAAAACGCTGTTTAAGCTTTTATATGCCCTCGAAAACTGGCCTATGGAAATACCAGCAAAAAAGTCTGACGTTTCTTTTTTTGTTCAGTATACTTTCTAGAGGAGCTTACGGTTTTAAATAGGTACGACATTTTATATTATGCCCCTGATATACTAATTAATAGTAACGTTTGTGAAATTGCGATATAATTTGACTATAAATAGCATGTGTTTAAAAAATGTATAGCCATATACTAGGAAAAAATATACTAGGGGCGTCCGTGGCCGAGTGGTTAACGTCTCTGACTTGAAATCACTTGCCCCTCACCGCTCTAGGTTCGATCCCTCAGGGGCCTAGGAATCTTTATGTGAGGAAGCTATCCAGCTGGCTTGCGGAACGTCGGTGGTTCTACCCAGGGGCCCGCCCGTGCACGAAAATTGCCCGGAGGGGCACCTGGGGTCTTCCTCCACCAATGGAAGCTGGAAAGTCGCCATATGACCTTAGCTGTTGGTGCGACTATAAAATCCAATTCAGTTCAGTTAAACAAATAGTTTAATGGAAATCGCTATGGTCATTTTTTAACAAATTCAAAAGAAACTGGAAATAAATCGTTGTTATCACATCTTGTGATACGATTAGTTGTGTTTTTCCCATGGATGCCAATAGTGAATCAGACTGTATGATAAACACTATTTAAGGAAAACAAATGTTACAAACTAAATTTGGGTAGAAAAAAACTTTTAAAGAGTGTAAGTCAGGTTTTTATATAGAAAAATCCAAATTGTTAAAATGTTCCAATCCATGATGAAAATATAATATCAATCGAAACATTATTTGAAAGTGTGATTTATAGGTCTACCATGTCTACAATTAGAATTTACAATGTTTAATTTGAATGAAATTGTGCTTAAAACGGTCAACTTAACCATGTTGCGTCAACTAGGATAGTCAACTTAACCATGTTGCGTCACCTAGGATAGTCAACTTAACCATGTTGCGTCACCTAGGATAGTCAACTTAACCATGTTGCGTCACCTAGGATAGTCAACGTAACCATGTTGCGTCATCTAGGATAGTCAACTTAACCATGTTGCGTCA
This sequence comes from Cyrtodaria siliqua, assembly GCA_037043455.1. NCBI lineage: Eukaryota > Metazoa > Mollusca > Bivalvia > Adapedonta > Hiatellidae > Cyrtodaria > Cyrtodaria siliqua. The sequence continues at coordinate 6,226 of JAWPHD010022907.1, read as the reverse complement.
CCTAGGATAGTCAACTTAACCATGTTGCGTCACCTAGGATAGTCAACTTAACCATGCTGCGTCACCTAGGATAGTCAACTTAACCATGTTGCGTCACCTAGGAAAGCACATTATTACCGTGAATTATGGGTTTTTTGTACATAAGGAGTAATTTATAGGCACATTCATTATGTTTTGGTCATTTACAATAGTAAATAATATTATTTAAAGTCGGTCTCCTAGACCTCAAGGAAAATCCTGGTGTAACTCCTTTAAGTTATCTTGCGGGTTTTATAAGTCCATCGCTCTTTATAGTTTGCCCATCCAGTTATTTTTACTATTAAACATGCTCATTGGATATGAGAGACAATCCAAACCAGTGGTGTCATTGCGTTTCGGCGTTTTTGTTTCTCCAGAACCCCTTTGTTTCAAACTATCACTTTTGTATTTTGTATGAATGTATGATTTAACATGTTTAAAGAAGAAATGTTTGAAGATGTAGATCTATATAACAATAATTTATGTGAAAACTTTTACATTGACGCCAACTACATTCAATCTTTTGTAATCATCAGACTCATTTACATCGATTTCTAAATCTACGTTATCTTGATCATCTTTAAGTGATCATTTTCAAACACTGCAGGCCTTATAGAAGGTCATAGGTACAACCGATATGTATATTTACATGAATCTATATGATGCCCTTCGCCAATTAGTTTAATAACTTAAGTTAACAAAACAAAAGCCATTTGAGTATGAGGTAGTAGTAGGTCTACCTCATCCTCTTACAGACGGACAATTCAGATGTGTCAGCACATTTGGATGTCCTTATACGTGTATAGACCTTATGAAAATATTTCTCGGTTGATCCGTGCATCAAGGGAAGGAAAGTGAAATGAGCATCTAGCATCCTTCCAGATTCACGATAGCGTAAACTATGCTCTCAACCTAACAAACTGGTTAATGGGATATTTAGTACTTACAAACATCAAACATTGTTTATTAAAACGCTGTTTAAGCTTTTATATGCCCTCGAAAACTGGCCTATGGAAATACCAGCAAAAAAGTCTGACGTTTCTTTTTTTGTTCAGTATACTTTCTAGAGGAGCTTACGGTTTTAAATAGGTACGACATTTTATATTATGCCCCTGATATACTAATTAATAGTAACGTTTGTGAAATTGCGATATAATTTGACTATAAATAGCATGTGTTTAAAAAATGTATAGCCATATACTAGGAAAAAATATACTAGGGGCGTCCGTGGCCGAGTGGTTAACGTCTCTGACTTGAAATCACTTGCCCCTCACCGCTCTAGGTTCGATCCCTCAGGGGCCTAGGAATCTTTATGTGAGGAAGCTATCCAGCTGGCTTGCGGAACGTCGGTGGTTCTACCCAGGGGCCCGCCCGTGCACGAAAATTGCCCGGAGGGGCACCTGGGGTCTTCCTCCACCAATGGAAGCTGGAAAGTCGCCATATGACCTTAGCTGTTGGTGCGACTATAAAATCCAATTCAGTTCAGTTAAACAAATAGTTTAATGGAAATCGCTATGGTCATTTTTTAACAAATTCAAAAGAAACTGGAAATAAATCGTTGTTATCACATCTTGTGATACGATTAGTTGTGTTTTTCCCATGGATGCCAATAGTGAATCAGACTGTATGATAAACACTATTTAAGGAAAACAAATGTTACAAACTAAATTTGGGTAGAAAAAAACTTTTAAAGAGTGTAAGTCAGGTTTTTATATAGAAAAATCCAAATTGTTAAAATGTTCCAATCCATGATGAAAATATAATATCAATCGAAACATTATTTGAAAGTGTGATTTATAGGTCTACCATGTCTACAATTAGAATTTACAATGTTTATTTTGAATGAAATTGTGCTTAAAACGGTCAACTTAACCATGTTGCGTCAACTAGGATAGTCAACTTAACCATGTTGCGTCACCTAGGATAGTCAACTTAACCATGTTGCGTCACCTAGGATAGTCAACTTAACCATGTTGCGTCATCTAGGATAGTCAACGTAACCATGTTGCGTCATCTAGGATAGTCAACTTAACCATGTTGCGTCACCTAGGATAGTCAACTTAACCATGTTGCGTCACCTAGGATAGTCAACTTAACCATGTTGCGTCACCTAGGATAGTCAACTTAACCATGTTGCGTCATCTAGGAAAGCACATTATTACCGTGAATTATGGGGGTTTTGTACATAAGGAGTAATTTATAGGCACATTCATTATGTTTTGGTCATTCACAATAGTAAATAATATTATTTAAAGTCGGTCTCCTAGACCTCAAGGAAAATCCTGGTGTAACTCCTTTAAGTTATCTTGCGGGTTTTATAAGTCCATCGCTCTTTATAGTTTGCCCATCCAGTTATTTTTACTATAAAACATGCTCATTGGATATGAGAGACAATCCAAACCAGTGGTGTCATTGCGTTTCGGCGTTTTTGTTTCTCCAGAACCCCTTTGTTTCAAACTATCACTTTTGTATTTTGTATGAATGTATGATTTAACATGTTTAAAGAAGAAATGTTTGAAGATGTAGATCTATATAACAATAATTTATGTGAAAACTTTTACATTGACGCCAACTACATTCAATCTTTTGTAATCATCAGACTCATTTACATCGATTTCTAAATCTACGTTATCTTGATCATCTTTAAGTGATCATTTTCAAACACTGCAGGCCTTATAGAAGGTCATAGGTACAACCGATATGTATATTTACATGAATCTATATGATGCCCTTCGCCAATTAGTTTAATAACTTAAGTTAACAAAACAAAAGCCATTTGAGTATGAGGTAGTAGTAGGTCTACCTCATCCTCTTACAGACGGACAATTCAGATGTGTCAGCACATTTGGATGTCCTTATACGTGTATAGACCTTATGAAAATAGTTCTCGGTTGATCCGTGCATCAAGGGAAGGAAAGTGAAATGAGCATCTAGCATCCTTCCAGATTCACGATAGCGTAAACTATGCTCTCAACCTAACAAACTGGTTAATGGGATATTTAGTACTTACAAACATCAAACATTGTTTATTAAAACGCTGTTTAAGCTTTTATATGCCCTCGAAAACTGGCCTATGGAAATACCAGCAAAAAAGTCTGACGTTTCTTTTTTTGTTCAGTATATTTTCTAGAGGAGCTTACGCTTTTAAATAGGTACGACATTTTATATTATGCCCCTGATATGGCATGTGCTGAATCATATGTTTAAAAAATGTATAGCCATATACTAGGAAAAAAATGTATACACATGAAAAAATAAACATGTGGGGAAAAATATATATGTATAAAATATGGTACCATAAGCAATAATACTCATGTACAAGAACACAAGTAGTGATTTATATAATATATATAGGGCATACACGTTATACTCATTCATATTTGTTACAAGGTGAGCAATTACCAGAATGTATACCCTGCTTTGCACCGTTAACGGTCAAACACATATTATTGGAATGTATAGACTTTGATCCTATGCGTCAAAGGTACTACAATGTTAATACTATGAAAGAGTTATTTGATACTGTAGATTTCAGTCTTGTTTTAGATTTCCTGAAAGAGATCAGACTATATAAATCATTATAATGTGTTCTTATATATATTTACTTGTTTATATGCCCGTTGACGGGCATTTGTTGATTTACATACATAGTTTATATTACACCTTATCATCCCTTATATTTTTTAATAGTTTTGTCGACGTGCCGTAAAAACACCATTCATTCATTCATTCATTCATTTATGTAATGCTTGGAAGTAAGTCCAGAAAAGCTTATTTCAGGGGAAGCAGTTTTCAGTTTGGGAATATATGGCATATAGGTGGTTGCTCTATTCAAGGATTAACTATTTAGAAAGAATACAATAGTAACTGTACCATTGCTATATAGATATTGGTGTTTAATACTGGCCGGTGTGAAGGTTTGGATAGGTTTTGGCGACTTACCCTCATATATATTATGCGGCGTATAAATTAGTGCATAAAATGTTAAATGTTTATTTTGAGGGTGAATCGATATAGAATATTAATAGAAACTAACCCAGACAAATAACGGAAAAAAATACACTACAAAACTGTTTATCAAAACTCCGGCCATGTGTCAGCATCAAGTCATATAATAAATGTATTATATATATCGATTAAAAATATAGGTTTATTCACGGGTTCTTAAAATACCCGTGATTGAATATGCGTGAAATGAATTATGAGTTGGTAACTCTTAATTCGACGCTCCAGTTTTTGGGTTTGGCCTGGCGGTTAAAGCGTTTATATGGTGTCTAAGCATTTGGTCAAAATAGGTAAATTATATATACACCTCGCTGTCAATAGGTTTTAGAAAAAATGTACATTTTTTATAAAATTTGGCTTTTGTAGGCGGGATAGCTACTTATAATGCTGAGAGTTGAAATTCTCACATATTTTTTTTAGGGTTCTCATTGTCAATCACATTGTTATTATTGACATTTGCTGTCCTCATTCTTCATCTCATTTTGAGAAGGAGATAACCGTGTGGTTGGCCGGGGTAGAATACAACCACTGCAAATCCCGCTAGAGACACGCCACCCCCCACCCCTTCATGTTCATTTTGTCATTTTTTTATCATGCTCATATCAAGGGTTTTCTCTCATGAGCATATGGAAAAGGTGGCTCCCGTCCTACTAAAGAATTTGCATCAACTCTGCAGTTCTGCAGGTAAGAAGGGTCTAGGCCCATTTTCCATATTTTATCTAGATGTAAATGAAGGATGAACCTGGGCTCAGTTTGGCGCCATATAACCTTTCTTGTGTTGGTGCGCCGTAAAACCCCAGTTCAATTCAATACTATTGCATACATGTAATAAGTTGAAGGTTTACCACTACCAATTGCCTATAAACATCCACATGTAAAAAGTAATCCTCCTTTTTTGTTGGCATTATCAATAGGAGAAAATAGCCAATTTCTATTCGTTTTTGTTGTTGTATGTAGAACAAGTGTATTAATAGGCTGTAATTGGATTATTGATGATTTCGAATTGATGCATACACTTTGTAAGCATCTCTTTCAATGAAAACAGATGTACCCTTGATCTGTTTAGTAAACAAATAAGAACTGTATTGCATGTCTTGGTATAGTTCAATAATATTTAACGTCGGGATTATAACCATCAATGTTCGACGTTTTTATGCTGTTTTATCATTTTTATGCCCCCGAAAAAATAGTAATCGCTCCGTCCGGATTCTGTCTGTCCGTCAATCCGAGTTCATGTCCGGACTGTACCTTCAAAAACCCCTTCATGGATTTTTGATTATTTTGGGTACAAGTGATCACCATAACAAGGCAATGTGTCGCGCGCAAAACCAGGGTCCGTACCTCAAAGGTCAAGTCACAGTTGAAGTTAGGTCAAAAACCTGTCTGTCCGTCATTCCGCAGTTGGTGTCCGGACTGTACCTTCAAACCCCTGCATGATTTTTTTATTAACTTGGCACAAGTGATCACCATAGCAAAACGATGTGTCGCGCGCAAAACCCAGGTCCGTACCTCAAAGGTCAAGGTCACAGTTTAAGTTCATAGGTCAAAAACAAATACGCAATTTCGTGTCCGGACCGTAACGTCAAAATCCCTGCAGGGATTTTTAAATAACTTGGCACAAGTGATCACCATGACAAGACAATGTGTTGTGCGCAAAACCCAGGTCCGTACCTCAAAGGTCAAGGTCACAGAAAGGACACTTCGGGGGCATTTATCACTTACAGTGATAATTTTTTTTTTTTTTTTTTTTTTAATAAGGAAAAAAAAAGAAAAATGTAAAAAATCAAAATTGATATAAATTAAATGTCGTCCATAAAAGATTTAAATATTTTGACGTTTTATGTTATAGAACTCAGTCTTGGTAATGTTTTAAAGGGTGGGTACATCGGGATTTTTCTAGAAACATCTTAAATTATAAAAATGTTTACATTTCATGATAAAACACTTATATCAATCAAAATATGCTGTTAGAACCATGTTGTTAATGTCTAAACTGTGAAAACACCATATAGCTAGACTCGGTCAGACGTAAAATGATGCATGCATACTTCACATGGCATCTCAGGAATAGAAACATTATATCTTGTGGACTCCAATTTCTAGAAATTCACAGGTTAATTTTTAGCTGCTACTCTCAAATCTGCTTTTGGCATGTAGAACAGAAATGTCTTAGATTTGTCACATTTTAAGTCTGGCTATTTTC